>VXBT01003520.1:0-22797 GCA_013400235.1 Oriolus oriolus | reverse complement strand
TCTTCTCTTCTCTTCTCTTCTCTTCTCTTCTCTTCTCTTCTCTTCTCTTCTCTTTCTCTTCTCTTTTCTCCAGTAGAGAAGGGGATCTATCAACTTTCTTGAATTTCCTCTTCAGAAAGGTGCTTGTAGCCCCAAAACACTGTTGTTCTGGGAAAATTTTAAAAAGAGCTCAAAGGAGTTTAAAAGCTGCCAGGATTAATTTTTCTCTGATAGATATGCCTTCAGGCTTCCCTTGATCGATTTGGTTACATAGTAAGGTCCTAGGACAGAAATCGAGTCTTCTCAGCCTACACAGGACTGAGAGTACCATTTGAGATGAATGAATAAAATAACATGACTCAGTTAATATTTAATCTAACTTTGATTTCTAAGGCTGTTGCCCAGCCATCTTACTTCCTTGTTCTCTTTTTATGATACCACATACCTTGCTTTCTATTTCTGACAGAGGGGAGTTTATTCATATCTTGCTCCTCAGTCTGCAGCAACAAATGGACTAATGGTTCCTGGACAGGAGATGGGAAAATATTGCTTTTGGTTTCTCTTTAGAAATTTCTGAGCAACTGTACTTCCTTCCCTGCCACATAAGTGCTAACAAGACTTAATAAATGCATAAACACAGATATTTGCAAATGCACTGTGATTTACTGTGGATAACACTTCAAGCTTGATGCTGACATTCTCTTCTCTAGTGTTGCAGTCCAATTTGCCCACAGATAACTGGGAGAATGATGGGCATGTAGACATTCAGATATGTGCCCCCAGAGTGGAGAATCAGGGGGCACTTTTAGTCTCAGGGGAATCTGGTTTCCTACAAGCCACAGGCTGATCCATGCACTGGAATGAGACTCAAGGTAAGGTGGTCTGCAAGCTGTGTGGGTGTTTTGGGGCATTTCAGCAAATCCCCAGTCTGAACAATCGGGGAACCAATGTCACAGAAGGTAGAATGTCACACACCTGCAGGTCAGTCTTACAGTCTGAACACTTCGAAAAACTGTAATCAAAATGATGGGGTTTGTTTTTATTTTCTTTCCTTCTGCAGATGCTTTCCTTCTCTTCTGCTCCTTTTTCCAGAGGAGAGTTGCCTGCACACCTGTGGTTCTTGGTTTTGGTGAGTGACAGGTTCAGAAGGGCACTGGTCATTTACAAATGACAAAATGTGTATTAAGGTATTAAGATAAAGTGAGAAGTTTTGTTCTTAGTTATTTTTCCCTGGTGCATTGCATTGTAATCTCATGCCATGGAAAGGCTGGTACTAGCAGAACAAGACTATGAGTGTTAAATTTAATAAAAAACCAGGTACAGCAATTCTGTGCTAACAATTGATTAACAAATCAACTAGAACCTGACTAACAAACAGGACTAGTGAAGCCTCACTGCTGTAACTTTTTTCATTTAAGCAGACCCTGGACCAGGTCAGACAAAAGGTCGGTGAACACAGCAGGCCTTCTCAAAAGAGAGCTCCAGAGGTCACACACCTATGTTTCTTACAACTTCTTGTGTATAATGTAGCTTAGATTTGTTTTGTGGTCATTCTAGGTAGCAGGATATTTTTTCCATTGATCTTTTAAATCCCATGCCCTGTCTGTTAGGTGCAAAGAATAAAATGATGTCATTTCAGAGTGGGAGAAGGAAAACAAGTGCTGAACAAAGTTTCAGATGTCTTCAGTCATTTTGCAGAAATGCACTGATTTGCTGTCAAGGCAGGCTGATCTTTAGCATTGCCTCCACGTCCTCCAGAAGATTCTGCAGTCTGTGGCTGACCATCAAGGTAAACTGTTGCTTCGTGTGCTTCATATTCCTAGTGTGTTGATCAATAAACCTTAAAGTGAAAAACTGGAAAAAAATAGCTGAAATTTCTCATCCAGCCAACTTTTCCATGCAAGTATCGTACATATATCCTAGGGAGCTAGGACGACTTTTGAATAGGTAGTTGGCATGGGATTGACAAACTAAAGCCAAGAAATTCTGAGCTTTGTCCTGGTATTTCATTTTAGAACTAGCCATCCCTTATGTGGCTAAGAAGTTTTCATTTTATTAGACATTTGACTTTTAGCAATGTGCATTTACTTAAATAATGTTCTAGCAAGACCCAGGTTTTGGATGTTAAGGGTTTGCATTTGTTGGAATCAAAAGGGTTCAGCACTTTGCATGCTCATAAAAAAACCAGTAAACAATAAGAACAAAACCATTTGAATTTGTTTGTTGAGTCACCCAGTGCATAGACTACTATGGGCTATCATAAAAGGTTTTCACTGCATTGCACATACAACTGACTAACTATAAAATGTAATATTAAACATCCAGTCCATATAAATACTCTTAAGATTACTCTGCTGCATTCCTAACTGATCTCTTTACCCTGATTCCTTCCAGCTTTGACTGGGAATTCTTTGCACTGCCAAATGTAGTGATAAAAAAATATTTACTTTGCAACATTTAACAATTGAAATTAGAACCAGATAAAATTTCAGGGTGATTTTTTGAGCCAAACCAAGCTCACATTTTTTACTAAAAGTAATAATAATATTGACCAATAAATACAAAATTAAATTATTTCTTTGAATGATGACCAACAGTGTAAAGGAGTGTGAATAGGTTAATAGTTTTCTTTATGAGATATAAGGTATAAGCAGGGTCAGGATATTTTCATAAGATTAGTTCATACTTGGTCGAAATTAAGTCTAAACATCTTCTAAATATCATGATTTTTTTCATAGTGAGATTATCTTCTTTGTCACAGTGCTGTTTGATACTTTTTTATATCAATCTGGTTAAAATAAATAGACAGACATCAGGATTTCCACATTGAATTAATTTTTATGTCCATATTTTAAAAGGTTCAGCCCTTCAGGATATGCTTTACTAGGTGTGTTGGGATGGGAATTATCTTAGTAGAACAAGTTTTTAGAGCAGAGAATCGGTGCAAAAACTCTTTCAAATACAGACTTTTACATTTTGAGCTGACTAGCAGATTACTTTCTCCTAATACATATCTATATGTTTTCTTGTCACAGAATAACCACGTGGAAGCAAAAGATGTATTGTTAAAGGGTGCAAATTCCTGACTTACACAATGAGCAAATGTTTCTCAGACTCGCCTCCAAGGATATTTACTGTGAAATAACTGGGGTGCAACACAGAATGTCGAACATCATGTCCTTTAAAAAGAGTGTTCACAGGAGCCAAACATTCACTTTGGAGTTTAGAACTATTAATTCTCTTACTAGTGCTAAAGGAATGGGAGTAAAAGTAGTGTAGGAGAAGTTTATTGTGACTCTGTTCATAAAGGCCAAACTTGAAGGTGCAGAGTTCATCCTGCTCTGCTAAATCAAAGCTTGAAAATGCAAGACTTCCCTCCTTTGCCAGTTCCTCTCACTTTCTCCCAGCAAAGGCAGATGACTGCTACTTCAGTCAGAAGTCTCTCAAACAAGAGCTGTTGCCACTAGATGAACAAGAGTCAGCATAACCAAATCCATGGCAAAAAAGAAAACTCATCTTTAGGTATAACAATTACAGTTAAGAGCTTTGGAAGAAAGCATTCTCCTTCCTCTCTCACTAATGGTTTCTCTGTTTGGGCTGGGACTGTGTCTAAACCCATCCCCTGGAAAACCTGCCCTTCAGTTAGTTAACTCCCAGAGCTCACTTGCTGTACTCTCACAGACTGGTCCACCCTTCCTGCCCCCTTCAGCAGACCTAGACACTAATTTTAAAGAACTTTTACTAGCAAAAGGTTAAAAATTGACTTCCAAATGGACAAACTGGGAGGATCACATTTATAGCAGTTATCTTCAAGTGACTGAAAAATGTCTTCCCTGGGACTTAGTTACCAGAAATTTGAGTACCCTGGCAGAGGCTGCAGCTGTTGTACTCTCAATTATTTCCCATCTTATCTCCCTGGTTATAACTGTGCGGCTGCAGCAAAACAGAGTCTGAGTAATAATAGGATGTGCAGTTGGAGCATCCAACTCCTTGTGTCGAGCATGAGGAGAACCAGAACTCCTGTAAACCTCCCAACAGTCTGGGGCAAGGTTAAGGAGGGAGGGAGGTGCTTAGGGAAAATTATGCCTTCTCCCTGACCCCTCTATTTACAGCAACTTGAAAAAAAAGAGTGTTCAGCTTGCTCCTGATTAGGTGAACTCTTGTTAAGTAGAAAAATAATGACACTTGTGTCCATGGCAGATATTGAAGCCTTCCCATGTCCATGTCTTCAATACAAGGAATGTTAAATACTCATCTATGAAGTCCTTATGACTTTGTTTTCCTTTTATTAATGAGGTTGTATCACTGTTTTTAACTGCTCTGTTAAAATAAGTATGAGTAAGGTGAGGGTTTTTCATTTGAGAAATTATATTTTAAAATGATATTTTTCTCCTTCCTTTCTGATTTTTTGATCTTAATTTATTTCAGTGCAAGTTTGTTTTCTAAGTATCAGTTGCATTTTGGATTTTAAATAATAGTTTTGTTGAAAATGTTTATATTTGAAATGTTCGTGTAGACATTAAACAAAAGCTAGAGGCCTAATTATCCTCACTATGAGGAAAACACACTTTCAGACATAAGTGGACTTAATCTGTGTACACAGCCAAAGCTCCTTCCCCCTCCCTATAGAAATTCCACAGTTATAAAAAGCTCGGATGTTTTGTCTAGGCCTACCTTTCCTTCAGGATTTTAAGAGAAAATAGTATCCTTTAGTTGTGTGAGATATGTCTCCACAGCGCGACACTGAGGAGCTTGATGGGGGAGTGGGCGGTGTTAGTGATACACGTCCACAGTGTTCATTAGCCTAGTGACAAATATAGCATTTCACCTGGGGAAAAAGGCATTGATAAAAACAGTTACATCACTCTGACACCCCTGAACAGCACTCACTTGGGTTCCTATATTTGGAAAGTTTGTCCTGGATGTACACACAGAGGCACACACATACACACACATTTATATACACACTTAGACACATACCTATGAATATATATATTTAAGTTACAATTCCATCGATTTATTTAAAGTCAAAATAAGTTATATCATTGCTGAAACTGAAATCAACTTTCTTTTGCTCTGACAAAAAAAGAGAAAGACTTTTGCTCCAGATACAGCGACACTTGCATAACCATTCACATGAATTTTATACCTTGGAGCACTTTCATGAATTTCAAGTAAAATAGTCTATCTACAGAAATAAAAAATATATAAACAGAAAAATGAAAACAAATTAAAAGCAATTTTTAATAAAAAAATTATCCTGAATTTTACTTCAAATTTCTAAACCTGGAAATTTTGAAGTGATCTTACAAATGCTCAACATACTTTCATGCATGCAGCTAAAGATTAAAAACCTTCAAATCCACCTCTGATGTAAATCAGCGCCTGGACTTACTTACCCAGCTGCTAGCCACTTTGTCATCCTTCAGAGAAACATTTTCAATATTCTTCTTGCAATAGGTAATCTAATTAAGACGTATAACTTTGCAGCCAGGACCATATCATTACTCTGTGTAAATATATATCCTCATTTCCAGGGGTGCTGAGATCTCATCATGCTTCTAATATGATCATTTTTTATATTAAATTATATTAGTGGTATATTATCTCCTATCTCATTGCTCAAGTGCCACATTCCCTGACACAGCAGAGTGCGTGTAGTCTGCTGCTGGCTCCCTGGAGTATCACTGTGAACTAAATGTGAGCATTATACTTCTAACAGGATACATTTATCAGTATGAATTTTTAATTGGTAGTATAAGAAGAACTGATTTAATTTAAGTAACCTTTTGGTCATCTGTGTGAAGATTCTTCCATGTAAAAATCCCTG
Source organism: Oriolus oriolus (assembly GCA_013400235.1). Classification (NCBI taxonomy): domain Eukaryota; kingdom Metazoa; phylum Chordata; class Aves; order Passeriformes; family Corvidae; genus Oriolus; species Oriolus oriolus. The sequence continues at coordinate 16,988 of VXBT01003520.1, read as the reverse complement.
TTTCCAGAAATCCTTAGCTTTGTACTTTGCCTGTAGTTAACATCTGAATCAGTCAGATTTCATCAACCAGCTCTGTACAGCAGCCAGTAAGTTAGCAAGGGCAAATCTGGTTCAGATGACTCATTTTTGGGATTTTCATCCAAAGCTGTTATGAGAAAGACAAAATCATCAGCTGCAATGTAGTCAAAGCTGAAGATTTAAACAATAAAAGTTGGGAACGAGCCTGGGTGTAAGTAGACAAGCATTCTCGGGAAAAGCAAATTTTTCCTGAAATGGCCAGATGAATATAGAGAGGCTACAAAATAGCTTCGTGCTCGCAGTGGAAAGCAAGCTGCTGTTTTGCATGGGTAGGGAGAGGAAGAACACCATGTGAATACAAGACATTCTGTTCCGGATGGAAGATAACTAGAAACTCACTGGGATGAACTACCTCATAAAAACAAAAACCTTTAAAAAGTCATTTTTTATGTGAGATTTCCAGTCCAGGGACCAAGATGAGAATTTATTGTGAACCCATCCATCTGGTGCAGAAATGGAGCAAGTGTGTGACAGTTCTGCTGCCGAGCAGATTATATTTTGGCTGACTGACATCATGGTAATGAGAAATTTCTGAAGATCCAATGTGTACTTATATCAACTGGCAAAAAAACCCTCTCAAACCCTTGGCAATGGAATGGATCTGTTAGGCCTTTGGATTCACCCTTCAAATTCAATGTCAAGAAAAAAAATAAGCTTGATCTTTCACAGCTGTTGGGCAGCTGAGTTTTTGGTTGAAGCAGAGCATAGTCCAGATAAGTTCGTAAAGCTTGGTATGGTCACTATTCTCCTGTGGCAAAGACCAGAGTGGGTTTTTTTATTATAGAGATGATTCATAGTTCTAATTTTGCCCATTTAAGCTCCCTGACATATTTAAATTGAAGCGCCTTATCAGCAGGTGCATTTCCTAATATTTCTATCTAAAAATGGTATAGTCTGTTTTCAAACCACTCATGATGAATACAGTCTATTATAAGAATCATGATGGATTATCCTCGCTCAACACAAAGTGAATTTCCCTGAGCTTATTCCCATTGATTAGATCTGGTGTTAGCAAAGACCTAAATTTCACACTGGAGACATTTCATTGTGGATGTTCCCTAATATTTAATTCCTTCCTATCTGCCCAGTCCCACGCAGGTTTAATTTCTGATTTTAAGGATTTTAGTTTCCATTTCCTCATTTGCAACAGCAACGATGGGCTCCTCTGCTTTATTTTATCCCTGGGACACCTCGTGCTAGCAGACACTGAGGTGTCCCCGCCCAGGTGGGAAAAAACATTGGCCAACAACTGAATCCTAGAGACAGAATCTTGGAACTGTGACACCTACCAGCTTTGAGGCAGCCCTTATAAATCTCACTACCCCAATGGCACTAAGGAACTGTGCAATGACAACATGAGTCCTCTATTGAATAAGTTCTGGTTCATTGCACCATCAAAATATGCTCTCTCTCTGTACTAAAGTACAGACAGTGAAATTGCTATAAGAATTAGAAGAAATATAATTTGGCTCAGAACCAAAGTTAATGAGAAATCTTTTTTTCATGTTTAATCCCTTCACGGTTTTTCAAGGAGATTTCTCTTAATATAGTTTAGCATGTTGCAAATGGTTACACTAAAGTCAGCAAGAGTAGACAGTGGGAAATAGTGCATATTTCAATATCAGGAAAATATTTCAGTGATTCAGAGCTAGGCCCTTACAAAAGCAGAAAGCAAGTACCCATGTTTAGCCCTGGCTTGATCGTTCACTCTGGGGAAATTGGAAAACAAACCCATGGCCAGATCCTGATCTCAGTTCCAGAGTTGTACCTGGATAGCTCCAGTGCTGTGGAAGTGGCCTGTTGTGACTCTGCTGAGGGATGAATTCAATTTTACAGAAGTCTCCACCACAGTGATTAAAACTGAAATCTGTCCCATACTTAAGCAAATATGGATCCTCTCAGCAGCCAAAGCTACATGACACTGAAAAATAAGGATACACAAATATGACATTTTTCTTATTGCATGAATGAAAATCCTTTCTTATAGCCTCCTCTACCGGAATATTTATTTTCCACCTTTCTTTATTGCCAGAAATTCTAAAATAATTGTACATAAAATTAACCAAAAAGAATAAAAAGGTGTCAAAGAGTAGCAACCATTGGTTTTAGCCAGAAACTCACACCGTACATAAACACGTGAAGTAGACTGATAATTTGACAGAGTAAAGCTGTCTACATTGACACATAAGTAATTTAATACATATATTTGTGGCTATCAAAAACACTCTTTAATGACACACTAAAAAATAATTTGGTTGAAAGAAAAATAGGAATCCAAACTCTCAGAAGAAACAATTATATGAAAATTTGTATGGTAAGTGCTTAATAAGCCATTTTTAACTCTGAGGGAATCCCACTGCACTACTCTGACTCATAAACACTCAGCAAACACAGGATATGATATAGAGCTTTATCTCACCAAGTGGCTTCCAGTATGTGCCTGGAATTCTTTTCCTTTTCAGTCATTATATGGGTTTTTAATAGTGAGCAATCTAAGTTTTAAAGCGGTGAACACAAAAGCTATGTTTTACTGCAATGAACAATTAGGAATTCCAAACAATTTGGCTCATCAATCAAAACATTCTCATTTTCAAAAAAGAAAAAAAAAAAGGCCCACGTCTAGCTGAGTAGTCTTTTCACCTGGGGCTCATTAGTGCTGCAATTATTTCTCTCTCCTGTTTCTAACTAATGCACTGCTGGGAGTCCAGGCCAGGTGCTGCTTTCAGTTCTGTCTGCTCCCAGCAACCCTATCTGAGAACTCCATGTCTGCCCACACCAGGCTAATGTAACCTTTGGCTCTGCCCCCTTAAATTAGAGCACCCTCCAACTCCACACTAGCAAACTGAATCATTAACAAGTAGCAAGTCAGCAATACTTGGGTGACTCAGATACATTTTGAGAGGGCATATGCTTTGTTTTGGTTTGTTCAAACTGGCCACATCAACAGGTTTACGGATTTCTAAAGGGCATGTTATAAAAATTAGTAATTGTTTCATTTCGTTTTTTTTTTTTTCAGTGGTAGACTGGATTTATTTAAACAAACAAACAAACAAAACACCATTTACATTATTTGGAAATGAAAGTCGACCAATTCCCATCCTTTAGCCCATGAATATGGATCTGGATTAGTGCTATTTGACTGAAACTGCAAATAACCCTATGGGTTTTAAAACAACTAAATATGCCAGGTAATAGATGATTATTGTTGTAACCATCAGGGAATCTGATGCCCTGAATCTGAGAACTTTTCTTCATTTATTAATTTATACATATAATTTCAAATTGCACAGCATTATTGAAAAATAAAATTCTAGTTTTTTAGCCCATTACCTTTTGACTTTGGATTTCTGAATGACAATCAAATAAGAAATGAAGTTTATTGAGGCTTCCTGGTTCTGCCTTCACTCACAGTTGAAATACTCTGAGGGACCCCTAAAGGCAGGGAATGGTTATTTCAGAAGGGACATCCAGATAATTTACAGACTATGAGCTCCAGTAGACATTATTTCTTAAAGTTTCCCCTGGTGTATTGTATCATAAAGTGACGCTGTTGTTAAAACTGTGCTGTACATCAACATCACAGCTACAAGTTTAGTTCCAGATGCTCCTGCGTTTCACTTTTCACCAGTGCATGAAGGTGCTCCAAACTGCTTAGAATTTAGATAAAAAAAGCTCATGGTTAGTTTATCATTGGGAGCTGCACAAATAGACGGACAAATAGTTGGGCAGTCTACTAGTGTACCAGTCATAGCATTTACTTTAAGATCTAAAATGGGCAGGAAATTAGGTGAAGAGAGAAAACCCTGTCTAACACTAACATAGGCTGATCCCATATCTTACCTTCTCAATGGCTCTGCTGCTTTCCATGTTCATGTTTAAAATATCTACATACAGATTCCACAGAATAATAGGATGTTTTGAACAGAATTCGATGGGGAATATGTTATTAGGAAAAGATTCTCTCCTTCCTATTATTTTCTGAAGTACAATGTAGACAATAATTTACATTTCTAGTCTTGTAGCTGTTTGGGATTGCATGAAAAAAATCACAACAGAGCTTCCTTATGTAGCAGTTAAGAATCAGGATCATGGTTAAAATACAGCCATCTATCAGTTTGCACCCCATTAAGAATAAGCTAACTTTTTTTTCCTGTTGTCTTTTTTTTCCTAGTATTATTTTTAAATACATGAAATAAAAGTCCAGTGAACTCTGATGAAATATTTAATAAGACTGGTGTTAAATTTTTACCTTGAAGAACACAAAACTAGTGTTTAATTTGAGATTATCAATCAGTTTCCAGAAAGAAAGAGACATACTTTCATCATCATAGAAAATCATCAAACTTAGATCTACAATTTTCAGTAGAAAGTTCAGATTTTTGACTTGGTAACCATGCTTGGGAGCCCTCTACACTGCCACGTCTCCTCTACTGGATCTACTGGATAAAAGATATTGCAGGGATACACAAGTTATCATAACTGTTGAAATCCGAAATCCAAAAGATTATCGTGGATCTCCAAAATCAAAGAAAGAATGCTTAAGGTATTTCTAGTTTTATGTTGGATTTTGGGTGCCTACAGATGAATGTATAAATAATGTATGCAGATACATTGCTATGATCTAATTCCAATAAAGAATCTGGTAGAGGCAGCATAAGAGAGACTGACAGTATCATGAATGAAAAGTGATCACAGAGTTTTAGGTCTAATAGTAAAAATGGCCATGGGTTGCATGTCTGAGTGTAGATTTAAATCCAGCTGTGTATGTAAATGGGCCAGAAAATTTCCCTTCAGGATATGTATCAAATCAAAATAACCTGATCGCCAAAACCCTTTCAGTTTAGGGCAGTTCAAATTCAGATCTGGATTCCAGCTCTACAGACAGAGCTCCTCATTTGACTTAAGTTTTGTTTTCCTTAGCTTTTGTGGATTTCAGTTGAATCACATACTTCCTGTTCTTTCACAAAAGCATTAATGGGTTTCTTTACCTACTAATCTGACTAGTATTAAGTACACAAGAAACACTTCTAAGAGAGTTGCTGTAGAATTAATTGTTAATTTCATCATGGTGTTGCTATTTTGTCTTCATGTTGCCTATCAGGCCTCAGTCATAACATACACCACTTGTTATGCAAAGATCCTGCAAATGATTTATGGAACTCAGCGGGTGTTTTATTTAGGGGCAAAATCGCAGCAGGGACAGATTCCATGCCTGTGTGTGACCCTCTGTTAGACTGCCTATTTGCTGCCTCACAATAAATGACACATGTGCAACTCCAAACATTTCTGTGCTTTTACAAAGTATTTGTAGTATTTATGTGCAGGCAATGAGACCCCTGGGCACACTTCAGAATTGATGTTTGTAAATTTTCAAAATTTCATCTCAGGTGACTGTCATAAAAAACTCAATGAAATTGATATTGAAGATTTTCTTAATGAAACGAGAATGAATGAGCAAACGAAAAAGCTGCCGAGAAAAGCTGATGGTGTTTGATGTGTTAGAAATTACAACTGAAAATCGTTTGCATTTTTTACCAGAATTTTCCAGGGTAGCAGGGCTGAAAATGGACATTAATTTTCAGAAAGATACTAAAAGCTAGTAGACTTGAACTCCTGCCACACCAAGGTTATTAAAGTTTAATATGTAAGGAAAGTACCAAGAAGGACCTAAATTTCATGACTGTGCATGGCCAGAGACTTAATTCTGTGCTAAGCAGAGCTAGCACTAGTCCCCTTCAATCAATGGGATTAATTGACCGAGTAAAGTGATCCCCAAGATGGATACTGGTACCTGCAGACAACAAAAAGTCAAACACAGGGAGATTAGAGGCCCCTGGGACCTGTGGAAAGAGGTTGAGTAGCGGTTTTGTTTTTCAGTTGGCCAGAGCATGGATGGTGCTAATGACACCGAGGTCGCTGGTCCCCGTACAAGCCATTCACTTAAGATGGTAACTCAATGATCCTTGTGGATCCCTTCCAGCTCAGAATATTCTGTGATTCTGTGTAATACTGTGATCTTTCCAGAGAAGTTCTGAACGACACAAAGCAGGTGAACTTGGTTGTCTCATGATATAGAGTGTCAACACACAAGAGCCCTCCCCTAAAGCACTGCTGAAACTGGGTGTAACTGGTCCTGAATAAGGAATGTATGTGGTGAGGTAAGAAAGGCCCCTTTGCTGCGTATACAGCGCTGCACAGGAACAGGAGGCTGGGCTGGATCCCTTGAGTCCACCCAACTTGGAGGCCATCTCAGCTGTTCCTGCTCTGGCATGATGAAGACAGCATCCAGCAGAGAAGTGAGTCTGCTCTCCCTCCTGTAAAGGCCAGATGCTGCCCACTGACAGATAAGATTTGCAGTGATAGCCAAGTTGCAAGCATGCTCATGCAATCCATAGTGATGGCTGTGGATGACCCGATATGGACGCAAAAGATTCCTCAAACTCAGAAGGTGCAAGACTAAATTAGGTTGGTGGATTAGTCGAGCCAGGCATGAGAAATGTCAATCTTTTCTGAGTTACACTACTAGAAAATAGAAATAACTCTCAATTTACAGCAGTCCAAGTGCAAGAGGAAGCTGTCCCAAGATAACAGAAGATAATGTGAAAAGTGAAATAACCCTGAAATGTGTCAAGCAACCCCATGCTTATACCATAGTGACTGAAGCAATAGCTCGCTGTTACCATAAAACATTAACCAAGAGCAGAGGAAACAACACTGCTGTGTTCTTGCCAGCAGTTCTGGGGAAGCTGTGTAAAGCCTGCACCAGTTTTATTCACTCCCCACACAGGCGTGGCTTGGAGCAGTGAAAGGGTGCTGTGAAAAAGGGATTTCTAACCAGAAATTGAGCTGGGTTTGGCAGATGGAAGGGAAGTGCAGCACTGGCAAGATTAATAAGGTGCTTTCAGGAAGAAGACTTTCAAAGTATTTGTCCAGGAAATAATGACACCCAAAGGAGTGAACAAATAATGTGAAAGAAAGTAAAAGAGCAATAATCTTACCTCCTTAGTGCTCTCAATATGTTTTGTACTCTCTCTGGTCTTTGATAGTAGAAACTGGGGGGGCAGCCCACTTTAAGAGTGCCATTGGGACTTCATATAAAAGAGAAATGCCTCACGTGCTACAGATACAACCAAAAAATATGTGCTATAGCATATAAATTGTTGCATAAATAATCCTGTTCATCTGGGCTAAATTCATCCTGTCACTATAAACTGAATCAAACCCTGTAAGGCACTAAAGCAGCAGGGTGGGGGAATGGCTTTCTTCTAGAATAAATTTCTGCAGCAATTTCTGTGAAGTGGGACAAAGATTTCAGGAGAATGAAGATTTCGATCCTTCAAAGCACATGTGCAAGCAGGTAAAATCTGATTTAAATGAAATACTGGATGAAAACTTTGTGTGGGTAGACTAAGCTGGGTTTCAGAAATCTTATTTGCATTCACAGAACTGTAAAACCATTTAGATGGGAAAATGCCTTTAGATCATTGAGTCTATCTACATGTAAGGAATATTTTGAGATATTGATAAAATTGCTGTTTTCCCATAAAGTGCTTATCGTGGACATTTCTGTTTTCCTCCTCATTTGCAAAAGAATATCTAGAAATAAGCTGTAGGACGGGAAGTGCTGATTTATCGGTGCTATAGGGTCATAATTTTTAAAGGGTGGATACAAAGTTCCTAAAACCGTTGCTCATGGGGGTAAATAGGACCCCACTTGAAGTAAATTGCTGCTTAGCATGGGTAAGCATGTCCAAATTGGTCTGGGCCAGCAGGAGCATGGTAATGGTGGCAAAAAGTAAGGTTGGGAAGACTGCTCATCCTCTCCAGGGGGCAGGAAAAGAGAGTCTGAGACTCACACAGTTGCTGTAGCTGTCAGGCAGGATCCCACAAGATCAGTTTCCTGCTGCTGCAAGTGCAGATGCTTCTGGGAGCTAATTCCTTCCTATCCTTATCTCCCTGGCTGGCATGCAAGTGCCAGAAGCATCCTGTCTGGATGGCCATATTTCCAGGAATGCTGTTGAATACACTATCTCATTAGACCCAGGGATCCACAAATACTTTGTTTTCAAGCTGTCTCCACATTGCAGTGCTGAGAAGCAGTCTGTAGATTTTGTATAAATAAAAATTTATGTCTATCAATAATCATGTATATTCATATTTAACACTGAGTTCCTGCTATTGATGTATTAGGTAGAGGAAGAAATGGAAAGCAGGCTTCCCTAAGATGGTAAAAGTCAACATTTTCAATGTGATTTTTATTTGTCTTTACATACCAAATCCATCAAGTTTTCAAAACTGCTGATATGTTTTAGAGAGTTTCAGAATATAAATCTCTTAAAAATATGGCATTTTAAAAGATCTTAAGAGAGCTGGGACAAAAGGTCTCAGCTGAGTTAATTTCTGATTTTTTTTTCCTTCTAAATGGCTTAAATATTTTTGAGCTTCACAAATAATTGTTAAGATCTATTTAAATTTGGCTAAGCATAAAGAATTGATCTTGAGAAGTTACGGCTGCATCAGTTTAAGGATTTCCACTGATGTGGGAAATTAATAGACCTGGACAATGAAACCAAAATTCCTCCATGATACAGCAAATTTAGAAGTTTACCTGCTTTTAATCAGAATCAGTTCAAAATTTAATTTTCATTATAATTATGGTTATTGTAATATTTTACAGAGTTTAAAACACTAAACAGAGATATGAGATAAAACCAAATTGCTGAAGAGATTTTTTAAAATTATTTATAAATTCTTTGACCTTTTAGATTTGTAAGTTAACGTAAATAGCACTGTTCTTCCCTTTGCTTTTTTAAAGCATATAGTTTATCTTTCAGTGAAGCAAGGTAAATGTTTCTCTGATTTTAGCTGAGCAGTGGTTTTTCCTTTAAAAAGATTTAATTTGTCCTTACCAGTTATTAGCAACGTGTTTAAATGGAGTTCTGCTAATTAATCAAAAACTTCTTATGAGCTCAGACAAGCCATCCCCAACTGACCTTGAAAGTATATGAAAGCAACAAGTAAAAACAAGAATTTCTTGGCCAAAGAAAACATCTTTATTCTTTTAATAGGCACGGAGGAAAAAACTGCTTATTGCGAAGAACGCCATACAGCTGAGCCCTTTTACAGTTTTAGATGGGGCAAATGAGTCCACAAAAAGGACATATTTTCAAAAGTATTCAGGCTCTCACTGAAGTTAGTGGAAAAGTTTTGTTTTTTTCTGAAAACAGAAGCTCTTCCAGGGCAGGTTTTGTCTCAGACTGCGAGAGTGTGAGGTTGCAAACGAGAGTTCTCCGAGGTCCTCACTGTCTAGAGAAGAGTGAGGGTGTCCCAGCCAGGCTGTTGGCAAGGGTCACCATTCCCTTTCCAGCACTCCAGAGCAGACACTGCCTACCTGCGGAAAAATAGGCAAGATCAGGATAGAAACTATCTCTACCTGGCCCAGATTTCACACATGCACGGTAACTTTTATTATGAGGCTGTCGTCCCCTTGCAATTTTCTGTAATCATTTTCTTAAGGAGACAACACACACATTCCTTACTCAGAACTATCTATAGCTGAGACTGAACTTTTAATTTTCAAACCACTGCAAATCATTCCAGTACAAAAACAATTTTTGAAGAAAGACATTCACTTTAAAATAACATTTTTTCTTAAGGAAAGATATGAACCAGTTTCTTTAAAACTTGAAAAAACTTGCATTTTTCAAATATACAATAAATATTTAATTTGTCTAGAGTTTTTTTATTATTCTCTGTCTTTTCAAAAGAAGTTGCTAGAGACTCCAGACATATTGAATGAACTATTCTGTAGGTCCTTATTTTTCCTGCTGTTACTGTATCAACATCTAAAAACAATAAACAAGACTGCAATGGATGAGAAGAATAGATTTCTGAACATAATGTTTTCCTTTTTTTTTTTTTTAGCCTCCTTTTTATACAGTAATTGGCTGACTAGCCTTGAAAGTACTGCCTGCTTAAAAATTATTTACTGTTATGCAAACAGTCATGTGGCTTCCTCAGACTTAATTTAGAATATTTATCCCCGAAGAATCCAGGACCCTAAATTTAAGGATAAAATGAGGCTGTTTGTTTCCCTAAGGAATCTGCTCTGCAGATACGGCAGCAACTGTGCACAAAAATGGCAGCAGTGTCACAAGTTCATCTGCATGCCAGACTTTGTCTGGAACTGCAACACAGCAGCAAGATGTTGTCCAGCAATAATCCAGGGTATTGTTACAGTCAGGGTAAGGCAGTACTATGCTCACAATGAAAATGTAGCTAAAAAAATACTTCTAATTTAGTTATGACAAAGACAGTCATTAAATAATTTATTTGAATAACTCTGAGTGTTTTAAACCAAGCTCTTGAGTGGCAGTGTTTCTTCTCAAAAAGCCCTTCTAAGATACTACACTGTCAGTGGCATTAGTCTCTCATTGCCAACTCATCAACAAATAAAATTCTTTTGCCACAATTTTTAGCTCTCTTTTCTTCTCCACTTCTGATGTGGATTAAAGGCTGTAGTCACAACCCTGATAGCTTGAAGACATTTGATCCTACAGTATTTATCCATTATTTTCTTTGTTTATCCAAAGGGAAATTAAGTGCTATGCCTCAGAACGGTGAGTTCCATATACAGTAATGCCTTTGGTCATCTCTGACATATGTTAGTCTTTGGTAAAAAAAATGGAAAACCGCATCACTAACTTGGGAAGGCAGTTTTGAAAAGTGCCTGCCTTTGCAGGTGCACAGCTAATAGTTTGTCAGAAAAAAGACAAGAATGCTTCTGATGAAATGATGATTCAATGTGATTTTAGTTAACAAAATATCTTTTACAATATGGAAAACTCATCTTCTGAAACACAGGAAGTTTCACCTGAACATGAGGAACAAATTTACTGTAAGGGTGGCTGAGTACTGGAACAGGTAGCCCAGAGAGGGTGTGGAGCCTCCTTCTCCGGAGGTATTCAAAAGCTTTCTGAACACAATCCCAAGTAACCTGCTCTAAGGAGCACTACTTGAGCAGTGCTGTTGGACTAGATGACTTCCAGCAGTCCTTTCCACTCTTACCCATTCTGTGGTCCTGTTATTTTGTCTTTCATTCTCTTCATTCTAATCCTCCTTAAGTAACCCTATAGGGCACATCAAGGGATATGCAATTTGCTTGCTTTAAAAAATACAGTTTTTTGAAAAGAACAATAGAGAATTTCTTGTCTCAGGAAATGCAGATTCCTTTAGGTAGGAGTAGGACAAATGTATGCTGACACAAGAACTGTGCATGCTTGTCTTAAAGATTGCTAGGAAATAAGAATTCCCGGTTTTATTAGGGGTGGGTCTTAAAAATATACTCAAAAAATTTCTGACGTACATTTAATCCTTTTTCACATACAAGAGTATATCTAATATATATCTTAATGTTGTAAGTAAGTAATATTTCCTTCTTGCAATACTTTGTAGTCGGTAGGGAAGGGGTTTACATCATTACTGTTTAATCTGAATATAAAACTGAAGAGAGACCAGATGGAAACCTGAAGCCCCACAGGACTACCTCTAATATATCACTCTATCACAGGAAAAAACTAAAAGCATCATTTTGCTAACTTCTTGTGGACAGTGGACTCCCATTGAATGTTTAAGCCCTCTCTGCAGATTAAAGCCCAGGAGAGTCTAACTCCAAGTCACCCTAAGGGAGTTTGGCAGAGTCTGTGGCAACCTCTTCTAAGTTGATTCATGGAATAATGCAAAACACCAACTCCACAAAGCTGTTCTCGTATACTTGGTTAGGTGGCAACATGATATATTAATGGCCTGAATCCTTACAGCAGAGGAGTAGAATAAGCATAAAGGATGCATTAAAATGTAAAGCCTTGACCTACTCATATTTAACATAGGAGAGCTGTTCTCTGGTATTGAGTTATGTGATCAAAATCCTACTAAAAAGATTGAGGTGATTTACACAGCATTGAGCAAAAGATCCCTAGAAGTGTTATTATGGAATATTTGTTTCCAAAAACGCAGGGAAGGGTGGAGGACCAAAGCTCTCACCTTTACTTACACTAAATATCACAAGTGCTACAATTCCTGTCAGTTTGAGACAGGACTTGAGCAAAGAATTTCTATTAATAGAGGAAGAGATCTTCTTGAAGGTTTTCTCCCATCATTTAAAAATTCTGTAGCTACTTATAGGACAGCCTATGAATAAATCTTCAGGCCAAGAAATGCCATGATAAAGTGAGATCAGAGCTTGACGAGTAGCCTACATCAAAAACATATCAATAGGAAGCTCATCTTTTTCGAATGAAATGAGACTTGAGTGAAGAACAGAAAGAAAAAATCTCATTTTTAAAAGGGAAAATACAATCTGAGTGTTAGAGTTCAGATCTGTAGCTGAAATAGATTGATATATCTTTCCTGGAATTAGTAGAACTATGTCAGATGAGAGCCAAAAACTTTGTGTGGAAAAAAATGGGTGTAGCAAAAAAGCCAGCATGGCAAAAAGCCTGTTTGTTTGTATGCATATTTAAAATTCTCCGTACTGGCCCATTAGTAGGAATCAACAACTAATTTGAAGAAAATATAGATTTGCCCCCAAGTACACAACTCAAGATAGGCTTAGTTAGCCCAGCAGACACTTGGAGGCGTTTCTTCTGTACAAAGTATTGTAATTGCTTTCACATATGGCAAATACAATTATGTATCTCACCGGTAGGGTGGATTATAAATGCAATCCATGAACAATGACTTATATTTCAATAGATAGCAGCTGTGTTTCTGTAGGGAATGTTACAGGAACTTGTGGCTAAAGCAAAAAAAAAAAAAAAAAAAAGTCAGGTAAAAATGTAAGTCAGGGGAAAATGTAAGTTCCTGATCCTGAGAAAAGAAAGAGCTAGACTTAAATTAGCTGCTCAGCTTGCTGTACCCAGCCCTGTTCAAATATGCAAGAATGATTGATTTAAGAGAGTATGCAAAACTTGTCTCTCTCAGTAAGGGTACAGTTACTGTCGAAACATGTGTGCCTTGTTTTAAACAATCTCCATGAAAGAAGGGCACAAAATGCTCATTTCGGCTAAAATTATTTCACAGATTATGGAATTTACTGTGTCTTATTTATAAAAGTGGCTACCATCACAGATGTGAACTGTACAAACGGACAGAACTGATTGATTACTCCATAGATAAACTCGTTTCACACATAATTAAGAAAAATTAACATTTGAAATATGGGAATAAGTACATAATCAATTCAGTTTCGAGCATAATAATAAAGTTGTTTTAGATGCATGAGAAATGAAATTAAAAATGTGTCCCAAGTAAAAAGAAGTTTGTTACGAACACTTTATTTTCTCCTTAACTTTTTGTTTTTCTTCTACTATTAACAGATCACCTTACATTAGCCATATACCATTGCTGCTCCAAAGAATATCAGCAACGGAAGTTCAAGACAGTCTGTGAGCACAGTAAGAGAATACTATGCTAGTCTCTGTCTTCATAAAAGCATGAAAAGCATAATATAGGGGTCTGTGACATAAATGCCAGCAGCAAGAGACAGTCGGACTTGCACACACTAATGTCTGGTTGGGAGCGCGAATTAAGATTTAAACCACGTTAAAAAGAAAGTCAGTTTCTTTTCAAATATTTTACCCCATTAAAAATTTAATTTTAAATTTAAAATCCTGACTCCATTGAAGTCAAGGAAGTTTAGTCATCATCCTTCAACTTCTGCGACTTGAGATTTTCCACAGCAGCCTCTCTATAAAATTTTACTGACATATAATGAGCATTTACATGGCAGTAGTGCTGAGACGTGCCAGCAGAAGTCAGAATCTCTCTGTGCTCTACCTGCTGTGAAAGACCATCCAGCCTTGGAAACTCATAATTTCCATCTATTATCATATGCCTTAGGCAAAGGAGACTGAGGTCATTGTAGTAAAAGAGGCAGCAGAGGGATTTGCTGGAGATCACGCAATACAGCCAAGTATCCTCTATCCCTTTTTGCTGCCATGGCTATTGTGTTGTTTTGTCCTGCATTTGAGTTTGTCCACAAAACATACTGTAAGGTATTCCCAGAAGCAGAGCTAAGAAATAGTGGTGAGCTTCAGAATTATTCTTATGCATTCTATTTTCTCTGTGATGTTCTAGAGGACTAGTTTTAGCTGTAGTTGTTGGATTGAAAGAGAAGACAAAAGAAAACACAATTCCCCAAATTTAACATCTCCCAAAGGCTCCCACAGTCTGTACTGCTTGTTGAATCCATATGACTCATTTTGTCTAACCGTTAGACAACATTTGTATTTTTTGTTGTTTGAAAATTCTATGAGCAGTGAAAGTAATTTCCTCTCCTTACAAGTGATATTCATAAAAGTATTGTCTGCCTGGGCTCCCAGGTACTAGAACCCTCTTAAACCCCCACCCACAAACTCCAGAGTAGGTCTGACCACACATCTGATGGGTGGGACTTTCGCCACACAATGGAATAGAGCAGTGGGGCCTCCGGCTGTGCTGCTTCCCAAGGTCCATCCAGCCTCTTTAATCACTGCATCAGACCCCCAAAGAGAAGAAAAAAAATTTAACTGCTCATTTGTGTAAGATTTATTGCATTAAAATAAAAACCCACTTTCACTGAACTAATGTCAGAAAGTGCTTTTTGCCCCAGCTTGGTCCTGTTCCTGTCTTTTCCCCTCACCCTGCTCTGAGAGGTACATTATCTTCAAATATATTATGGGATAAGTGTCACTCAACAACCAGTCTTAGGCACTTAACAATCCCCTCTTCTGAACTGCAATCAATCATGTCACCACTTCAGCTCAGACTGAGAAGCGGGTCTCGGGGAGGTGAGCTGCTGCCCTCACACCTTGCTCTGGCTGCAGCCCATGAGCTGCTTTGCCTTGGGCCCTCAGCAGGCTCCATAAAATCATGTCTGCCCAAGGTCATGTTCTCCCCCACCAGCCATTACCTGCATGTGCATCACCTTTTAGACACAGAGATATTGTCTGGGTGAGCCTCCGAATAGCTTTGGATATGTAACCTCATCTTGTCCCACAGAGGGAAACAATCATCCAAGACAAGAGAAAAAATCTCACATCACAAGCATGATACATTTCTGTTAGTCCGCCAAACACAAGGAGAGGAACTCAGCAGCTCCTGGACAGTGAAGTGATCAGTGTGGAATTGTACTGGTGGTGTACAGTACTGGGATTGCTTTGAAGCATAGCCTTGCCCTGTGGTTGCTAAAACGAGTGGTCTCCTAATCTCTACCTGTCTCCCATGTTGAGGAGACCTTTAATGTTCCTAGCAAGATCACTGTTTTTAACACACTGGTTAAAAACTCAACTGAAAAAGGTAGTAATTATTAAAAATTTAATGTGTAAAGTCACCCTGTATAAATGTTCCTGAAGGATAAATATCTTGTGAAAGTATAAAAACCATAAAACCTTGGCTCATGCACATGGAGGAGATTCACAGGGAAAGAGGAGGCTGCTCAGTATTCACATGCATAGGACAAGGCCAGGGACAAAATATTGACAAGATCACAACTAACTCTCAGTTGTGCAACCCCATGGGCTGTTTCTGTACTTTTTTATGTGTGGTACAGATCTTTGTCTCAAGGCGTTTTGGGAGATCACCTGAAAGTTGTAAATTTTAAGCAGTTTACCTGATGCTAAATCCAGAACAAAATTCAATCTCACTCATTGTCTTTGAAGTTTTGAAAGTTAAAACCTTCTTCTTCAGGACAAAGGAAGGAAGAATACCTCAATTATCTGTGTATAATTAGTTCTGTAAGCATAGATCTGACCAGTTCCCCATTACAAGCAAAGCGGTGTTCTTTGAAGAAGGTGGTGTCTGAAATGTTTATTGTGCTACACCGTCCTCCCAAAACTTTTTGTTGCAGTGTTTGCCTACTGTTTGCTGGAGCGTTGTGAATCCTAAACTGTATTTTATGTTTGTCTTATGGGCAAAAAAACCTTGACTAAAGCAATTCCTGTGTGTGGTCCGAAGCTGGTTATCGCAAGTCAATCAGTCACACTTTCATACGCCTCCTCTGTAAGTCTCTGGGGTATGGAGAGAGTTATTTTTATACAAAACAACTATATTTCCCTGTACCTCCATTAAACACAAATCATGTCTCATATTTTCATCACAGGCCTAGGCAAACCATTATTCCCTGCAGCCCTGTGCAAATCATACATTGTGTGTGATGGAAATTCTGTAATTTACTGACATTTGTGAAGCCAAGATGTATATCCCTGTACCTTATTTTCTCCATTTTTCAGCTAAGAAATTTGCTAAAACATTAAAAACTTTGTCAGCTCTGTGGAGAATTATTTCTGTGAAGTTTAGCTCTTCTGCAGGGGAAAATGTTTTTGGGGTGAGATCTGAGGGAAGCAGCATGTAAAAGATTCACAAAATCCCAGGAAGCATTCTCATGCAAACCTGCAGATATTCTCCAGAGTCTCTTAAAAATGACTGAGGAGGTGCTGCCTTCACTGAGTTTGTAGAACACTTTCAACTTCAGTCTCTGTCTTGAACATGAGGTGAAAAGTCCTGTGATGTTAGCTACTACCCACATCTAATTCGAACCATTTAGCAAGGCCTCCAGTTCATTGTTTTAAAATCATACATCTTAAAACTGCACAGCTGTTCACCTCTGATTGCCAGCTAGATAACAGCTATAAAATGCAAGCCATAAGACAAATATTTCTGCAGATTTGCTAAGTTATAGCCATCCAAAAATATTCCCTCTGCTGCCCAATACGCAAACACGCTTTCTACTGTTAGGTTTTATGACTGCCAAGGATGGAAGTTGTAAAGAATGTGATACCATTGTGCTATACCATAAACTGCTATTTCACTAGATTCCGCAATTTCTTTGGGGAAATATAGCAAAAAAATAAAGAAAAAAAATAAAAAGAAAA
>VXBT01003519.1:75200-86369 GCA_013400235.1 Oriolus oriolus | reverse complement strand
TTCTCCTTCTCCTTCTCCTTCTCCTTCTCCTTCTCCTTCTCCTTCTCCTTCTCCTTCTCCTTCTCCTTCTCCTTCTCCTTCTCCTTCTCCTTCTCTCTCCTCTGCCCCCTGCCCTGGGACTCTCAGACCCCACTTTTTCAGCTCTCTCCAGGTGAGGTCAGTGATGCAGAGGAAATTCCTGACCCAAATTCCCACTGGACGTGCCCAAACCCCCCCCAGTTCCCGACCTCCCAGCGTGACCCGGCCGCTCCCTCCCTCCGGTTCCCTTCCAATCCTTTCCTGTGAAGGAAAACTTAATTTTTCCTTCCAGCCGAAGGAGTTCTGCCGTTCTTAACTCCGTCCCGTTCTGGCACAAATCCCTCCTCAGATGTGGTCACACATATGGATTATATCCCATCTGTTTAAAGGTTTCAATGCCCAAAGCCTTCATGTTTGGATAATGGATGGATACGGGAGCTTTGTTATTCCGGAGCGAGAGGCTCGCTCCGCGCTGAGCTCCGCAGCTCTGCGCCTTCTGAGCTCTCTGCGCTATAATTGTGTGTAACCTTTTAAATCACAGCGTTTAACCCCTTGGTTTATGATCTTAAGCCCCATTATTCAGATGACTTTAACTTTTCATATCTGAGGGAGCCTTTCCAAAGCTCCTCCGTCGCACGGCTCAAGCATCTGGCTTTGTGATCTCCCACTGGAATAACTTCCAGCACTGAGGAAAAAGAACATTTTTTTTTTAGTACCCTGGCTTTTTTTTTTTTTTTTTTACTTTTTTAGTCTGTTTTATCCCTGTTTATATTGATGCTTTCCTTTTTATCCATCTTTTTTTTTTTTTCCATTCTGCACCTTCATTAATTTCTTGCTCGTTTGTGTGGTGGCTCTGTCATTGAATTTCCCCTCGTTTGGATAAAGAGGGATGTGGCCGATGGAAAACAAAACCTGATGCTTCTGGAATTCTTGGTGACACTCCCAGGGCCTGCAGGGACTTTACATTCCCCCCTGGCTCATTCTCCACAGGCACAAAATTTGGCCTTGTTGAGCGAAAACGCTTCACTTGTGTCCCTGCTCTTTGTGTTTGGAGAGGAGAAGAGAAACCTCGTCTCGCAGCCCTGTCAGTCTGGTCCTTTCCCACTAAATCCACTTCAAATACATGGTTTTCATTTTTTTTTTTTTTTTTGTAAAGCCATTTGAAAGACTTAATGGACTGTGATTTTTCTCGTTGTGGAAGAGCTGTAGTGAGGCTGAGAGTGACACTTAATAGTCTGTCGAGAGAAGATGTATAAAAACCCCCATCTCTGGGTTGGTTTTGTTTTTTTTTTAAGAGAACAGTGCTTTTGTTAGTCTGGGATTATTTCTGGCAGCATCACAAGCCTCACATTGGAGTGGTTCAGACTTAACTTCTATAAAAACACTTCTCTGGGTGTTTACATGAATGAATTGGTGGCTTCTCCTTGCTTTTCTCTCAGCCACCAGCGAGCATCTCCCTGCAAGGTTGTGCTGAGCCCCTGCTGGCTGGCTCAGCTCCCTGATTTCTGCCTGTGACCAGGCAAACTCCCTGATTTTTTTCCCCCATTGATGCCTGGCAGTGGGAAAAGTGACCCTGTCCGGTTTCTTTTCCACGCAGCCATGTCCAAGTCCGCTGTGAAGATCTCCTCGGACCTGCTGTCCAACCCGCTGTGCGAGCAGGAGCCCGCCTTCCTCGAGATGGTCACGGCCTTCGACACGGCCATGAAGAGGATGGACTCCTTCAACCAGGAGAAGGTGGACTGGGAAATGGGGAATGCTGGGGGTGTCGTGGAATCGTGGAATCGTGGAATGGTTTGGGTTGGAAGGGGTTTAAACCCACCCCATCCCACCCCTGCCATGGGCAGGGACACCTCCCACCATCCCAGGGTGCTCCAACCTGGCTTTGGGCACTTCCAGGGATCCAGGAGCAGCCACAGCTGCTCTGGGAATTCCATCCCAGCCCCTCCCCACCCTCCCAGGGAAGGATTTCTTCCCAAATCCCATCTGACCCTGCCCTGTGGCAGTGGGAAGCCGTTCCCTGTGTCCTTGCCCAGAACCCTTGTGTCTCACCTCCTTCCCTTTCCATCGTCATCTCCAAGACTTCCCCCACATGAGTTTCTCGAATCTCAGTCTTTTCTGAGTCCCCTTTTTCCCAGGGGAGAAATTCCCTCTCTTTTGGTTAAAGGGCATTGTGGTTGTGCTCTGAATCCCGCCCCATCCCGTGGTGGGCTCCGTACAAACCCATCCTTGTCCCAGCGGGATTTTCCAACGATCCTGACGTGCCAGCGCGGAGATTCCAGCAATCCTCCCTTTTTCCTGCTTTCCACAGGTGAATCAGATCCAAAAGACGGTCATAGAGCCTTTGAAAAAGTGAGTACCCGACATCATCTCCCCGTGGGGAGGGTTTGTCCTCATCCTGAGCTTCAGGGATGGGGATCCTGGAGAGAGGCTGGAGATCAGAGGGACAATCCTGCCCTGCTCCTGCTGGCCACACTCTTTTTGGTGCCTTAATTCCTAATAATTTTAACCTTTTTGGCCACTTGGATCCAGTGCTGCCTTCACCTGTAGCTTAAAGAATTCCTGAGGTATAAAATCATGGAGCATCCTGGGCTGGAAGGGACTCCCAAAAGGTGAATAATTCAACTTTCTCTCTGTTTATGTGTTGGGTTTTACCAACTCTTTGCTCCTGCAAAGGGACAAAACCACCTGGAGATCATCCAGGGGGGGTCAGACACTGGCTGGTTGAGTAAAAGTTTCTTTCCTGTGGAAGCTTTCCTAAATGAAAAAGGAGAAAGTGAAAGTTCCTGCATGTTTATAAATAATATTTGCATGCAAAGAAGGAGGAGAGGTTGCGGAGCCTTCGTAGCCAGAGGAGTGGGAAATGAGGGGAAAACACCCAAATCCCACAGTTTTGTCACATCTGGCCTGCAAAATTCCCACCTTTTCCCAAGGTCACAGGCTGTACCCCCAAACCTTTAAGGATAACTTCAGTTCTCTCCCAAACATCCCCTTAAATCCCGAGATTTGCTGTTTTGTTACGAGAGCAGAGCCAGCGAGCAAAAATAAAACGAAATTACTTTAATATGACAGTAAGTGTTGCAAATTGCTGAATAACAATCTCAGTTTAGGTTTGACACACGGAGGGGTTGTCGTGGTTTAGGGTTTTGGTGGGTTTTTTTCCCTCCTGGAGTTGTTGTTTCTGCCCAAATCTGAAAGTAAAATCTCCTGGATCGCTTCACACCTGGGGTTACAGCGTGTTCCTGTCTGGGGGATGTTTGGTGACTCAAGTTTTACCTTGGTCCTCTCTCCACAACCTGAAATTTAAGGGGAAAAAAAAATAGGAAGAAAGAAAGAAAAAGGGAAAAAAAATCCCAGCTTTTTGCTGTTGGAATTGTGTTGCTTATTATCTAGATTGTCCTCATGAAAGATACATTAACTTTTTCTTCCAGCATTCTGTTAAAATTGGAAGAACTTGTGTTTCTGAGATATTCTGGGGATATTTTTCCCCCCCCCCAGCTTGTGTTAGTTGGTGAAATGAAAGACAATCCCTTCCCCTGCAAACCTGCTTTGGCTTTTAAATCTTGGGGTGGTGAATTCAGGACAATCGATCCCTTTCCATGCGCCCGCGGAGCTGGAGCCCCTCTGGAGCCGGGCTGGGAGAGCTGAGGGTGAGGGAGGAGATGGCTCCAGGGAGACCTCAGAGCCCCAAAGGGGCTCCAGGAGAGCTGGAGAGGGGCTGGGCTGGAATTCCCTGAGGATGCCCCATTTCTGGAAGCTCCAAGACCAGTTTGGAGCAACCTGGGATAGTGGAAGGGGGGTGGATCTGGCTGATCCTTCCGATCCCTTCCCACCCAACCCATTCCATGTTTCCATGGCTCGGGACACTCCGTTACCTGCCCACTCCTCAGCTCAACACCAGCGTGTTTACTCCGACTGCTTTCCAGCCTCGCCAATTCTCTCCAGCTTCCTGAATTTCCACTGGCCTGGAAGATGAGAAGGTTTTTTTCTTCCCCTTTTCCTGCCCTTTGGCACCTGCAAAGCTTCGCCCTTGCGTGCCTTTAACCAGCTTATGTTCCGTGCTGGGGAAGCTTCACCCCCACGCCGAGAACAAAAATGCTCCTTCCCTTCCCTCCTCCTTCCCTTCGTAGGTGCGTCCCCGGCCAGGAACATTTCCGAGGAGCCCAAGGGTCCGTTTTGAGGCTAATGAGATGCAGGAGAGAGAAATGCAGAGCTTGCACCTCCCTCCCCTTGTCCTGCTGGCAGATAAAGCCCAGCGATGGTTCTGGGAGAGAAGTTCCAGATTAATGAAAGCTGCCTTGAGGAGCTCTTCTTATTTCCAGTTAGGTTTTCCTTCCCCTCGCCGAGGCAGCTCTCCCCAGCCTCTCCCAACTTTGCTCTGACCTAGAAAAAAATGGATTTTTTTTTTTCCTTTTTTTTCCTTTTTTTTTCCTCCAACAGCTGCACTTTATTACATCTTCACTGGTGGTCTTTTATAGTTTATTAGCCAAAGAAACAGATAAGTATAATCCAGGCAATTATCATTAGTGCTAATATATTGTAATCAGAGGCACATGGGCAGTAAAATCTCCATTCTGTTGTCCAGGGATTGGAGTTTCCAGGCAAATATTGGGGAATTTGTTAAAACCACGTTGAAAAAAAGCAGGAGTAGATTTAGTGAGGGGTGGAGGAGGCTCGTATTGTTTCAATCCTTCTGCTTCTGGGCTTGTAGGGTTATTCACAATTTGGCTTTTTGAGCCCCAAGAACCCTTTGGCTGGGAATGACTCATTTATTTTCAGGGAAAGAGCAAAGCTCCAGTGAGAATATTGCATTTTTCAGTGGATGGGTTGGGCGAGGAGCTGGGCAGCAGGGATGGGCTCCTCTTTGGGAGCTGCCTGTGGAATCTCACCCCGGAGCAGCAGATTTGGGGCAAAGGGGGACAAAACCAGCTGGTCTGGGCTTCATTCCTTCACTCTCCCAGTTCTTCCCGGCCAGGGCAGGGACAGGGATTGGGGATGGAGTCTTAGTGTTCCATATTGCGTGTCCGTATTTAAGGAAGGAAGCGGCTTAAACGAGCCAGGTGGTTTGGAAATCCACGGGATTTAGGGCCTTTCACGTTGGGAGCCGATTTCCAGGGCCGCAGGTCTCGGTTTAACCCGCTCTGTCTCACCCTCTGGGAGCGAGGGTGGTCACCCTGGCGTGGGACCTTTCCCTTGGAGAATTGTCCTGCTCCTGGAATTGGAGAGAGTTTGGCCATGGGAATGTCCTGGTCACCCTGGCATGGTTCCATTCCCTTGGAGCATGTTCCTGCTTGCAAAACTGGAGAGGTTTTGGCCATGGGAGTGTCCTGGTCACCCTGGCATGGGATCACCCCACTGGAGCATGGTCCTGTTCCCAAAATTGGAGTTTTTGGCCATGGGAATGTCCTGGTCACCTTGGTGTGGTTCCATTCCCTTGGAGAATTGTCCTGCTCCTGGAATTGGAGAGAGTTTGGCCATGGGAATGTCCTGGTCACCCTGGCATGGGATCATTCCCTTGGAGCGTTGTCCTGTTCCCAAAACTGGAGTGGTTTTGGCCGTGGGAATGTCCTGGTCACCTTGGCTTTGGCAGGGGTGACACAGAGTGTGCTGCCACCAGGGTGCCACCACGCAGGGGTGGGTGTGGGCCGCGTGGGACATCCCAGAGGTGCGATCCAGGAGCCGCTCAGAGCCGTGATGGATAAATCCCGTCAGAGCTTCGTGTCACCAACATCTGCCAGCGACAGCAGCCGGGAGCGGGGATCCCAATCCCATCTCCCTCCCAGCATTCCCGTGTTCCCTCGAGCTGCCTGGAAAAGGCAGCCAGAGCTGGCCACGAGCAGCTCCAGGGGTGCCGGACCCGGAAGCAGGAAAAGCCGCTTTCATGTCCTTAACGAGCCCCTAATGAGGATTTGGAGCGGCCACATGGCCGCCTAATCCCCAGCGCGCCTCTTCCTCATCCCGGCCTCTCGTTCCTGCGCCTTTCCCTCCGGGAGGAAGGGCTGGGTTTAATTTCCTCCTTCCTGGTGGGTGGACGGGCCCCCACGGACGTGTGGGCACGGGCTGAGGAATGGCAGGAATCCCCCTCCGTGCTCCGGCCTCTCCTGAGCCGTCCCGGTGCCTCTCCCCGCTTCCCCTCACCTCATCCACCGTCGCTTTCTTTGGAATCTGGTGCTTCCCAGCTCTGTTGTTCCTTATTTTCACCTGTCCAGCACCAGCTGTAGATCTTGTCCTCTTCCTTTCGGTTTCTTATCCAAGCCATCATCCCAAAAGTAATGCCCTCAGGAAGAGCCATGTGCGTGCCAGCCGGGTCCAGCTCACAGGCTGCCAGTGAGGGTGTTTGAGATGCTTGAAAACGGAGAGAATTCAAGGTTTTACCATTATTTTTCCCCTGTCCCAAAGCTCCAGCACCCCTTTCCCACTAAAAACGGGAAGGAAGCTGTGGGACGAGGATTTGGGATGGAGTGGGCGAGGAGAAGACGGAGAGGTGGCAGCACGTTTCCCGCTCCTCGAGCATTCCCGGGACTTCCTGGCAGAGGGACGGGAAGAAGTTTCCAATTCCCAGACTTGTCAGCCGGGCTGAGTAACGAACGGATCCGGCAGCACCAGGAATCCTGGGGCACTTTTATCTCCCGTGGCAGCATCTCTCCAACCCCACCCGTTAATTACGGGGAGCTGAAGGGAGGCCGGCGCGGCGACGAGCTGGGAACGCGATTTGGGATGGATGCAGCGAGCGGGGTGATTTCGGTGTTTTTCCAAGGATAACCTGTTATCCGCGGAGCAGTTCACCGGCAGGTTCCCCCTCTCCCCCCCGCAGCCACGGGCGGAGTAATTTGTATTTTCTTTTCGTTATCCCTGCGTATCTCCCCTCACCTGCTCCTCTTAAGCCGCCTGGGCTGTAATCCCCTCTCAGCAGCCTTCCCTAAAAAGTGACAGGGAACAACAGCAGCTTATTCCTCAAGCTGCTTTCGTGGCAGCGGCTCTAATACCCCGTGTGCTGTTTTACCTTCGCTTCGCCACCATTCCCACCAAATTTTCGTCGATTTTTGCATTAAAAATAAGAAGTCTTGGGTTGCAGAGGGCAGCGGTCGGGATTTGGGAGTGGTTTCGGCCCTCAGACCCGCTCATTCCCTATGGAAGCAGGGGTTGGGAGGAGCGTGGGGAGGAGGATGGTGTTGGGATTATTGATAATATCAGATATTGGGAATATTTTTTCCGTGGTAAGAGTTGTCAAACCCTGGCACAGTCTCCCCAGGAGGCACCATCCCTGGGAGTGCTCAAAAACCGCAGGGATGTGGCACTTGAGGGTGCGGTTTAGTGGTGGCTGGACTCGGTTTTAAGGCTCTTTTCCAACCTTCCCGATTCCGTGGTTTGTTCTAAATGCCCACATCTGCTGCAGGGTTTCCATCCGTGCCTCTCACAGGGGCAGGAATTGTTCCCATGCTCCAGGTGCGAGGAACGGATGAGCGAAACAACCCAGATCTGCTTGTGAGGCTTCGCTGCTCCTTCCCCGCCTCCCTGCTTCCCTGGAATTCTGCGCTGAGTTGTTCATTTCCCATTTCCAAGGGGGTCTTTGGCTGCTGCTCCCCTCCCGTGGCCCTGACGTTGATCCCAATCCCTTTGCTGCCAGGAGGGGTTGGAGGTGCTTCGCCAAAGGCTTTGGAAAACGCTTCTGATCCCTGCAGGGGTTTTCTTGGAGGGCTTGGCCGTGTCTGTGCCAGGCTCTGCGCCGGGAGCATTTGTCGATAACGTGCATGAGATGGTTGTGGGGACACTGGGGCCGCGTGCGGAGCTCGGAATTCCTCGGAATAACTTGGCACCGGCGCCTCTCCCTCTCCCCCTGCGGCCCTGGCGCTCGCCTTGGGATCGTGTTTCTGTCCACACGGGGAGAAAAACCTGGGCAGGACTTGAAACCCCTTGGCCGTGAATCCCGGGGGGTTTCAGAGCTGCACGGGGAATTCAGGGCTCCTTGATTCCTTCGGCAGCCGGAGGCAGCTCTGCCTCAATCCGGAGCGGTCCAGGGAGGGTCCTTCCCTGCTTGAGCTGAGCTAATCCTGCGTGGAAATTGAACCTGGGGGCTCGTGGGGAGAGCTCGGTGGGCACAGGGAGAGCTCAGTGGGCACAGGGAGAGCTCAGCTGGAACAGGGAGAGCTCGGTGGGCACAGGGAGAGCTCGGTGGGCACAGGGAGAGCTCAGCTGGCCCAAGGAGAGCTCGGTGGGCACAGGGAGAGCTCGATGAGCACAGGGAGAGCTCGGTGGGCACGGGGAGAGCTCGGTGGGCACAGGGAGAGCTCAGCCGGGACATTGGTGGTGTCCAGAAGAGCCATGAGTGACCCAGCCCTTCCTGCTGGTGCTGGTGGAGAAGGACCACGCTGAGGCAACCTCGGATAGTGACAGGGTTGGTTTTGAACTAAGAAGAACTAAGAAAGGGGAGATTTGAACGAGATGTTGGGGAGGAATTCCTCCCTGTCAGGATGGGGGTGGCACAGGTTGCCCAGAGGAGCCGCAAAACTCTTCCTCATCCCTGGGAGTGCCCAAGGCCGACTTGGACGGGGCTTGGAGCACCCTGGGATAGTGGAAGGTGGCTGGAGAGTGGTTGGGGGTAGCATGGGGTGATTTAAGGTCCCTTCCCACCCGTCCCAGCGTGGGATTTGATTCCCAGCACCCAGGCTGGAACTCGGGACGCTCCAAGGCGGGCACGGCTGCGGCTCCGGGGAGCTGGGCCCCCCCCTCCTCTCGGAAATGCGGCGTATAATCTATGCATTAAAAGTCCTTGTGAGACAGGAGTTGCTGTGCCTGCACAGCTCCAGCCTCCTCAGATCCAGCCCTGTAGATATTTTTTTAAAGCTCTGCCGGAGCACGGAGTCCTTCCATTACCGGCTGCGAAATTGCGCCGAGGAATAAAAAAGCGGGGGGGGGAAAAAAATCATCAAAATCGAGCCTTTTTTTTTTTCCTCCTCTTTTTAAGAACCCAGATTTAACTTCAAAGTGAATGGAAACTGCGTCGCCGACCGTCTCGTGCACCCTCCCTCGCTGCTGCTTCCGAAGGGAAGGGTTGGCTCTTCCCTGCGGAGCGGGCTTGGGGGTGGAAGTGGCTGCGTGTGGCTTCGCCGGAGCCTCGCGGCTCTGTGCGGGCAGGAGGTGCCAGGGAAGGGCTGGGCCGCCAGGAAAACACCGCTGACAGCGGGGTTCGGGTGCCAGCACGAGGCTCGGTGGTTTGGGGACGCCTCAGGGAGGGTTTGCCGAGGTTTGCTGGATGTGATGGCCGCGCTGTGGGTGGTGGCCATGCTCAGGGCCTGGTGCACAGCAGGGAGGGGAGGATTCCCCAGCCTCACGCCTGGAATCTCCTCTGGCGTTCCCGTGCCGGGATTCGCGCTGGGGAGGAGCAGCTCAGCTCATCCCCGTGGTCTTTGTTTCCTGCTCCTGCCCTGCTTTAGGTGCGAGGTTTTGTGTCCTTCCCAAACCTGCCCCAGCAGGGATAGAACATCAAATAAACCAGGAGAGCCTTTGGACTGGTGGGATCCATCCTTCCCATTGTTAATAACTGGGAGAAATCCCTGCAGGGGCCACGACCTCGAGCTGCTGGCGTTGTCTGTGTGCCACATTGGGAAAGAGCATCGCATAGTGAGGAGTCCTGGCACGAAAACATCCCTGGAAGTGTTCAAGGCCGGGCTGGAGTGGGCTTGGAGCCTCCTGGGGCAGTGGAAGGTGTCCCTGCCCCAACTAGAGAGCCCTGAGATCCCTTCCGACCCAAACCATTCCCCGGTTCCCTGAACCCCAACCGTTATCCCGTTCTCTCTCAACCTGGCCACCCCTCACCACCCTCCATCCCTACTTCCCTAATCCCTCTCCCAGTGGATTTTTGGACTTTACAAAGAGCTAGGGGGTATTTTAGCAGCCCAGGAGCTGGCGAGGCCATGCCTGGAGCCCGCTGCATCCAGGACATGTCTCCCATTTAAATATAATGGGATCGTGTGGGACGGTGCCCATAAAAAGCAATGTCAGGGCCGAGCACCTGATCCTCCCCGGGCAGCTGGAGCAGCTCCCTGATGACTTTTCCAGGTTGTTCCTCATCCCCAGTCTGTTGCAACAGAGGGAGAATGTCATGGGATGTGTGTTTATATTTGTAATTACGTTTATACGGGCTCGTTCCGTGCCAGCCTCGGGGGATGTGCGGGACCGTGCGGGGTTGAAGGATCACATCCCCAGATCAGCCTCTCTCGCCCGGGGATGCTCCGCACTGACGCCTTTTCCTGGTCTTAAAATGAAGAGAGCTGAACACGGTTAAGAGGGAGAAAGGGTTTTACCTCGGTGTTTATTGAAGGAGCCTCAGGGGCGCCGAAATGCACATCGAAATGCACCCCGAAATGCCCCCTGAAGGAATGGCCCCCCACGATGTGATGTGGGTGCAATTATAGGCCTTGCTAATTAGCACATCTATCAAAGATTGCCCAGGGAGGGACTCCAGCGAGACCCCTCAGCGAGGAACCTTCCCCTGGCTGGGCCTGGCTTTGTTTACAGAATGTGTTCTGGAGAGGCCCTCGGGGTCTGGGGTTCCCAGGGTGTTCGGGCTCTTGGCTTAACGGGATATTGGGTGTGAGGGAAGGGATCAAACTTAAAGAGTTATAACTGTGTGGGCTAAAAGCACTGAGAATGCATAAAAGCTGTATAAGAGAGCGTATGAAAGGGGTATAAAAGAAAAAGCAAAAAAATCATCATGGCATCAGCACAAACACTCGGATCCAAGTATTCCCATTTCTCCCCGGCTCCTGGCGTTTGCCCTTTGCAAACCGAGGCTCAGGGGTGAAAGTTTTCCCTCGGCACCCACCGGTCCAGCCCATCAGCACCCTCCGGAGCGAGCGGAAAATGGGATTTTAATAGGGCTGGAGTGGCTGCGGCGGGCTGGGAACACCCGTGGTTCCGGTTGAACCGTGGATTTAGGTCGCGTCTGAAGCAAATGACACTCGTCAAGTGACATTTGCGGCTTTTCTTTTTGCTAATGGCCTCCCCAGCTTGATTTATATTTATAATTTTTTTCTGTTTTAAGAGGTGGGAAAGCTGTTTGTTCCCTCGTGGAAGTAAAATCCATCACTGGGATGTTCCAACACGTTTTTTGCTGTCAATTCCTGGCCTCAACCCCGCCCCCCCCCCCCCCCC
>VXBT01003519.1:13451-28058 GCA_013400235.1 Oriolus oriolus | reverse complement strand
CTGGGGTTGTCCCTCTGTGCTGGGCGCTGCGGAGGCGCCTCGAGTGCTGTGGGCGGTTCTGGGACCTTCACTGAGACACTGAGGGGCTGGGGAAGGGGCCAGAGCACCAGGAGAGGCTGAGGGAGCTGGGAAAGGGGCTCAGCCTGGAGAAAAGGGGGATCGGGGGGGACCCTGTGGCTCTGCACAACTCCCTGACAGGAGGGGGCAGCTGGGGGGGGGTCGGGCTCTGCTCGCAGGGAACAGGGGCAGGAGGAGAGGGAACGGCCTCAGGCTGGGCCAGGGGAGGNGGAACGGCCTCAGGCTGGGCCAGGGGAGGGGCAGGGTGGACATCAGCAGGGATTTCCCCATGGAAAGGGTGGTCAGGGCTTGGCAGGGGCTGCCCGGGGAGGTTTGGAGTGCCCATCCCTGGAGGTGCCCAAGGAATGATGGAAGTGACAGTGACAAGGTGGGGATCGGGCACAGCTCGGACTCGATGGTCTGGGAGCTCTTTCCCAATTTAAATTCTCCTGTGATTTTGGGAGGGCAGAGTGCGAGAGGGATTTCCTGACCCCCTCCACAAGAGCAGCAGAGCCCCAGCCTTACCCTTGTTGTTATAGACATCTAAGTAATTTGGTGCAGAGAAGATTGTGATTAACGAGGGAAAGCCCGTGGTCTGGCTCTTCCTGTACATTCGGTACCTGCAAAACAAGGGCACGAGTTTAAACCCGGCCCAGCCCGGCCCAGCCCAGCCCCAAACCCTGCCCAGCCCCTGGGCTGCAGCACTCACCCAGCATCCTGGGCTTCGTGAGCTCGGATTACGGATAACAAGCTATTGTTCTGCAAAAATTCACACACTGCAGGGTAACTGGAAAACAAAAAAAGCGAGGAGAGCTCAGCAGGGAGCAAAGGAGAGCTCGGGTGGTCTCGGTTTCAGGGAGCAGCCACTCGCAGAGAACATCCAGTTTCTGTCCAGCACCCTAAAACACCGTTTTATCCTTCAAAAAATTAATTGTGAAGGGTTCTGTTAAACCCTCTCTATAAGTGGGCTGTCAGCACGAATCCTTCTTTTTTAGCAAGGAAAGATTTATTTCCTGGAGATCCGGGTACTGAAAACCACCCACAGGGCACCCTGCCCACCCAAAGGAGCACCTCTGCTGCCTGAGACCCCAATTTCACAAAGCAACTTATCCAAAGACAGCTCAACGTTACAGGAGAAGAAAACACAAACACGAATTTGTGCATTAGAGCCAAGTGGGGGAGAATTTCAGGTACACGGAGTGATTTTAGTGCGAGGGGAGACAAAGTGCCCCCTAAAACACCCCAAAACACACCCCTAAAACACCCCTCTCACCTGTAGAAATAGGAGCAGCCTCGGACAGTGTTGTGGGCAAAATGCTCCAGGGTTTTCTCGTTGCCGTAATCCTCCGAGGGATCCGACCACAGCAGGTCACACATCGGACCGAAGGCTGGAGGCTCCTTAAACCTGTCTAACTGGAGAGGGGACACGACATCAGGGGGAGCTGTGGCAGGAAAAGCATCACAAACCCACGCAGGAGTCAACCCCAAAGGGAATTGGGAGTGAAGGTGACGCCTTTTCCTGGCCTTAAAATGAAGAGAGCCGAACACGGTTAAGAGGGGAAAAGGGTTTTACCTCGGTGTTTATTGAAGGAGCCTCAGGGGCGCCGAAATGCACATCGAAATGCACCCCGAAATGCCCCCCGAAGGAATGGCCCCCCACGATGTGATGTGGGTGCAATTAGAGGCCTTGCTAATTAGCACATCTATCAAAGATTGCCCAGGGAGGGACTCCAGCGAGACCCCTCAGCGAGGAACCTTCCCCTGGCTGGGCCTGGCTTTGTTTACAGAATGTGTTCTGGAGAGGCCCTCGGGGTCTGGGGTTTCCAGGGTGTTCGGGCTCTTGGCTTAACGGGATATTGGGTGTGAGGGAAGGGATCAAACTTAAAGAGTTATAACTGTGCGGGCTAAAAGCACTGAGAATGCATAAAAGAGTGTATAAAAGGGGTTTTTCTTATAAAAGAAAAACCAAAAAATCATCGTGGCATCAAAGGGAGAAGCTCACGGAGCTGACTTACTTTCCTAATGTCATCTAGACACGTGATTTCTGGAGACAGGCCCCCGTGGACACACAGGAACTGCTGGTTGAGGAGGGCAGCGAGAGGAAGACAGTCGAAGGTATCCATGCACGCGTCGTACACTCGCTCCGAGTACTTGATTCGACCTGGGAAGGAGGAATTCAATCGAGCTCTGATCGGCCAAAGCGCTGATCAATAAATTCAAGGCGCCCAGGTATGGAAGCTCTGCGCCCGTGGCCCACAAATCAAACTTGGCACCTGGGTGTTTATTGAAAATACTGGCTTGGAATCCGGCTTTGCACCTGTGTATTTGTGGAAATGCTGACTTGGGAAATAACTGTTGGATGTATTAAGGAAAAGGTTTTCTTAATCTGGAGTTGGATGAGGATATTCCCCTCCCTCCAAGTTGTTTTCTACACCACCTGCACTGAGATCAACACGGAAGAGATGAGGTGTTTCCACATCACGAAAATTGGGATCACAGAATCAATTCTGGATAATAAATAAAAATAATAAAATAATAAAAATAATAAATCACAGGAATAAAATAATAAAATAATAAATTCTGGATGGGGGATAAAGCCACCCCACCACTTGTAGACTCATCTTTACTGCTGAGCTTGGCACAGCAGCACCACACAGCCACTGAGGGCGGGAATTGCCTTTGCAGCTGGACACGGGTGCTGGCAGGCAGGATTTCCCCATGGAAATGGATCTTCCCACCAGATCTTTCAGGGATGACAATCCCAGCGAGGGGCAGAGGGGAAGAGGATGTTCCCATATGTGGAACAGCGACACCACAGCCCTTCCAAAGCAGTTTGGCTCTTACACCAAACCTCAAATATGCTCAGAAACATCCTCATTTCAGAGACATGGACGGGCTCTCGGGGAAGGGGAAAAGCAGCAGCTCCTGTTTTCCAAAGCGGAAAACACCCAACCCCATCACCCGGTTCAGACTGGGCCCAGCTCCCCAGGAGCTCCCTGGAGACGGATTCAGCACCCAGCACGGAGCTGGGAGGTGTCTTCCAGCTCATCCCTGAGCAAACAGAACAGGGCTTCATCCCCTCTGAGCCTTCCCCCACCCAACAGCACCCAGAGCTGAAGGGATAAAGACTGGACTCGTGCCTTGCCCAGAATTACCTCTCGAGGTCGGGTCCTTGAGCAAGAATTCCCTAAAGGAGCTTTTGCACTGAGCTCTCTCCCTCTTTCACCGACGGTCACCCACCATCCCCCGAGCTTTCCCCATCACTGCTGGAAAACCATCCCAACGCTGGGCACAACAAACCCATCTTGTAACGAGCTGAAAGGTGCAGGATCCTCCACGATCCTCCCCGGTGCACGCAGGGAGGAGCGAATCCTTCCCCACCGCGTTTCCGACGGCCATCGCCGATCCCAGCCGCGCAACGCGGAGCTGGGAGGCTTTTGGCGCTGATCACACGCTGCCGGGCCTGGAGGTCGGGGAGGGGAGGGGAGGATGGGGGTGCCTGGCCCGTCAGGGGAGAAGCGGTGCCGTTCCTTCCGTCCACGCTCAGTTTTTGAAACCAAAAGGCCGCGTTTGGCGCTTAGAACTTCAAGAGATTTGGGGTTTTGGGGTATTTTTTATAGCAGGGGCTGAAGCAGAAGAGCAGGAACACAAGGCAACAGGTTTTTACAGCTCTGATGCCACTCAGAGGCACAAAAACTGAAGCCCACGCCTTCTCAAAACACCTTTTTTTTTCTTTCAAAATAGATTTTAAAATGTATTATTTAAATGGATTCAAACCCTCCTCCCACTGCTGATACTTACATTCCTGCTTGAAGGTGAAATATTCTGTGAGGTGCCTGCACTCGTGGTTCCCTCGAAGGAGGAACAACGTTTTGGGATGGTTTATCTTTAAACTCCATAAATACAGCACGCACTGCAAGAGAGGCAAGGAGGGGATGTCAGAAAATCCTTTCCCAGGGCACTCAGCAGCCCGAGGCTGCACTAAGAGGTTCTGGGAAGACACCCAAAGTGGAACCCAGCTCCATAATGGGCAGTGGATCTTCTCCAGACCAAGCGGGGAAAAGCCACCGGGATTTCTCTATATTAGGGCTGACTTGGAGAAGTGACAAACGAGGTCGTAGCCAACAGAGAGCAGCTCGGGGCTGGGTGGGGGCAGCTCTGCTTCCAGCACAAACCCGAGGGAAAAAAAAAACAACCCCTTTTTGCAGAGCAGCAAAGCAGAACCAGCTGTTTGCTCCAGATGTTCCGCCGGGATGGAGACCAGCGAGGGGAGCACGGAACACCCAGAGAATTCAACCCCACCTCCCCCACTGATTTCCCCCCTCCCTGGTTTTTCTGCTTACGCTACAGTCACGTGAAGTTCAAGCTCAAAACAGGAAAAGCTGAGCCCAAAAAAAACAAGCTGAGCTTAGCAAAGCTCCGTGGCTTTGAAAAGGGCTTTCCACATCCCCTCCCCGAGCAGCAGCGACACCTGCAAAGCCGGCGCCTTTGATGAGGCACAGCCCAAAACCGGCCCGAAACGGGGCTTTTTAGCTGAAATGTTTCACGCTGGCTTCCCAAAAAAAAGCCTGAGGGAAGGGCTGGGAGGGCTCACTCACCCCCTCGTGCCCTGCACCGCCGGGCTGACAGCGGCATCGGCCGTTATCTCGCACGGGGGGGAAATGTTATCGCATCTCCCTGGCTGATGTGGAGCGCTGGGAGGACAATCCATACTGACAGCAAGCTCCAGGAGCTGGATTAAAGCCTCTAATAGGAGCTTACCCTCGAGGCTGACGGGCTGCAGGACACGCCTGGGGAGTGGGACCACCACCAAACCTGTCAGTGGTTTTACACCCTCCACCATTCCCGATCCGGGGCGCGGATCCCCGGGAACCAGCTGGGAACGACCTCCAGAACCCAAATTAACCGGCTGAGCTCCCAGCACAGCCAGCTTAGGTCTGGTGGTGGTGTTTAAGCACTGAACCTGCGAGGTAAGCTCTGCATCAATCATCCCAGCTGATCCCAAAAAACCCCGAGGAGCTGCAAAGCACCGCCCGTGTCTCGCTCGCAATTCAACCCCACATTAACAACTCGATTAATTCGGAATCCTAAAAGAGAACGGGGCCAAGGCCCGTAGCAGAATCATGTTTTATTGCATCTGCTACCGGGAGGAATGCTCCCAACAAAACCATTTCTAATTATTCTGGGATTTAAAGCTTTAACCTCCCCGCGTTTGCAAGCGAAATGTCACTTTTCTGGGCTGCCAGGAGAACTTGGGAGTTGCTATAAATGAACCAAATGACTTGGAGGAAGAAGCAGCCCTGGCATCAAAGCAAGGCAGAGACACAGCATCAACAGGGGAGGGTTTGGGATGTATGGGAGGCCGGCAGCCTGCAGAAAAGAGGTTTTAAAACACGTTTGAAGGGGTTTAAAGCGAAACTGGGGTGAATTTGGCACCACAATTCTTCCTGGATGCACTGGGGGTGTGGAGAGCAACCACTCCTGGTGGTTGGAGGCACTTCCCAAGGATGTGGGGACTGCCAGGTGCCAGGAGGACACGGAGCAAAGGACATTGAAGAGCCCTCGAGGGCTCCAGGGGGGCTGGCAGGAGGAATGAGGGAGTTCCTACACTCGCATGCCTCGGATGCTTCCTGGTGTTTTGCACGGATCCCTTTCCCAGCCTTTCCCGGCGCCGTGCCCAGGAATTGATTACTGCAATAGCCAAGGAGCAAATCCAGGCAGCCACAGCTTTTTGGGCTCAAATAATCTCCAATAACCTCCTCCTCTCCTTCTTCTGCCTCTTGGTGCGAAGCCCAAAGCCGAGGGTTTGACCCACTCGGAAAGGGAAAGCTCAGCAGGGCACAGGGAGGGAATTCCAAGAGGAATTGGGACTTGCAAGCCCAAAAATGCAAGAGGGCCTGGTGCCAAACCTGTCCCAGCCACGAACTCTCTCACCATTCCCAAAACCCGGCGTTTTTAAGGGAATTTTACACATGGAGCCGGCCAGCTCTTCCAGAGCGGGAACAGAGGCAAAACTCCC
Source organism: Oriolus oriolus (assembly GCA_013400235.1). Classification (NCBI taxonomy): domain Eukaryota; kingdom Metazoa; phylum Chordata; class Aves; order Passeriformes; family Corvidae; genus Oriolus; species Oriolus oriolus. The sequence continues at coordinate 21,982 of VXBT01003519.1, read as the reverse complement.
AAATACAGCCCAAAAATCCACCTTTGCTCCCGCCTCACAGGGCTGACTGGATCTCTTTAACGTTGTTCTGCATCTCTTTAACATTATTCTGCATAAAAAGTGCATTAAATCAAGATGAAGATATGATTCCACGATTAGACAGCAATCACGCGTCCCGGCGTAATTGGATTGGGAGAACCGGCCCGGGAAAGGTGAGTGCCACGATCCCGCCGCTTTTCCTCATAAATCTCCTCTTTCCACGGATTCTATTTCTGCCCATAAGAATCATTTTACTTCCTAACTGAACAAAATCGTTCTGTTCATTGTATTCCAGCCTCATGGAGCGGGACGGTCCTTCCCTACCACGAGCACAGACCTCTCTTGTGCCGCTCTGGGATTTGGGACCAAGAGCTTAACGAAAGGAGCCTTTTTCCCACTGGGAAGCTGGTGGGAGAACCCTTCAGCAGGGCCCTGCCTCATCAGCATCTCCCAGAGGAGGAGTCCATCCCGATTTTCGCGCTGCCTGTCAGCCCTGCGCTCCGGAGCTGGGATCTGTGGCCACTCAGTCTCGCTGTCACAGCGGGTTTGGGACAGCAAAGCCTTCCCGGAGTCGCCTTCCCTTCCAGCAGCATTCCAGCTTTCACACGGTTCTTCCCCTCCCCTCTCCCCCTCACAACTCTTTAAAAAAAAAAAAACACCAAACCGACCAATCCACTTTTCATGGCTTCATTATACCGAGAATTCATGTTTTTAAATGAGAATTTCCCTAAGCCAGAGGCCCGGCAAGAATTTGTTGAATGATTTGTTGCCGACGTCCAGCTGAGCCGATGAACTCAGAGGCTTCGGGGCGGGGTGGGGTTTGAAAGGTTTTGTCTGAGCCACAAATTCCTCCTTTTACCTGGACAACCAAATGCCTGGAGCCACCGGGAACACCTGGAAGGGATATCTGGCCCTTCCACCTCCTTGGCCCCCCGCTCTGGCACCTTGTTTCCTGCAGCAGGATGCAATTAAACCACCCCCTCCCATTTCATCCCGTTAAAAGGTCACAGTTATGGGATCGTGGAATATCCTGAGCTGGAAGGAATCCACCAGGGAGCAGCGAGTCCAACTCCTGGCTCTGCTCAGGACACCCCCAGCTGCTCCGGGCGGGCTCTGGATCATCTCCCCGTGGATGCACCCACGAGGCTCCTGCTGCTGCTCCCCACCTTCCCAGCGGTCACATCGCAGGGAAACCTGGATAACTTTCCATCCCTGAGCCTCTGGGATACTCCAAATCTGCTGCTGGTTTACTACAGGAACCAGATTTTGCACGTCCGTGTGGGAATCTCTTCCAGCACAGTGCAGTAGGTGGAAGGGGGAGGCACATGGGAATCAAAAATTCCGGATTCTGCCTCATCCTGATGTTTGGAGCAGCCCCCACACTCCAAGTCCATCCAAGCCCACCCTGAGCTGTGGGATCAGAGCCAGCTCCAGGGGGAATCCGCGGCATTCCTGCTGCAGCACGGGGGGGAAAGGGAAGGAGGAGAGGCAAAAGCAGCAGGAAATAAAAGATAAAACATCTTTTTTTTTTGGCCTCACCACCTCTGCTCTCCAAGCATCACCCATCACTCGGAATTCTTCCATATTATCACAGCAGAGAGGACAAGAGGGCATGGATTTGAACTAAAAGGGGACTCAGGTGGGATACTGGGAAGAATTTCTTCCCTGTGAGGGTGGGGAGGCCCTGGTACAGGGTGCCCAGAGAAGCTGGGAGAGAATTCCTCATCCCTGGAAGTGTCCAAGGCCAGGTTGGACGGGGCTTGGAGCAACCTGGGATAGCGGAAAGTGTCCCTGCCCAGGGCAGAGGGTGGAATAAGATGGGATTTAAGGTTCTTTCCAACCCAAACCATTCCATGATTCTGTGCTGACAGCAGCAGGGAGAGAATGCAGGGCGCTGACCCCCAGCACTCGTGGAGACCTGGGAGTAAAATCCCCGTGTCAGACCAACCCTGGGCTAAAGAGCAGAGAGCGGCACCAGCACTTTTCCACCCTGGATCCACAGAACCCACACCCACACACAGAGCCCAACACCTCTCCTTTGAAGGTTCCTCGGTTAACACCACAAAAATCCCCCTGTGACCTCGGAAGGGGCCGCTGAACGCAATCCCTTTTCCAGGTAAACAAGCTCCCACCGAGCCATCCCGAGGAGCATCGGACGCGTCCTTCCCCTTCCTCCCTGGGGGGCTCCTCCTGCCGGCACCACCCCAAATCCCCACCAAACCCCACCAAACCCCAGCAGCCCCGGCCCCGCCTCTGCCGCATCCGTCCCCGCTCCCCTGGAAGCGGCTCCCCATCACACCTTGGCTCCCTGTCAGCATTCCGGAGCGCGGCGCTGGAAGGGAGCCAGGAGCTCAAGCTGTCGGCCCCGCTCTCCCTAAATCCTCTGCAGAATCCTTCAAAGAACCCCTGACGGTTCCTCCCCAAAAACTTTCCCCGGGGAAGGTTCCTCTGCAGACCCAGCGGCTCAGCTGCTCCCGCAGCCGCTTTTTTCCAGGAGGAACCGCTCCCTCTGTTATTCCAGCTGATTTCTGCCACCTTTCAGGCCTCCATTCCCCCAAAAAGCCCTTCCCTACTTCGCTTCCAGCCGGGATAAGCGCTCCGCTTCCACTCTGCCCTGCCCCTGTGAATCCAGATGGCCGCAGTCCCTCGGGATTTGTGGCATTTGCTAAGAGCTGTCCCTTCCTGTCCCATCCCAGGTCTCCGCTGGATCCCTCGTCCTGCAGTCCAGCAACTCCCAGTTCTGGTGGGATCCCAGGGAGCTGGCACAGCCCTGGCACAGCCCAGGTGACTTCTGCTCCTTTGATGCCTTCGGTTTTTGCTTTTCTATTTTCCAGATTCTGTATTCTCTGTATTCCCAGTGTGTGACTCTGAGCTGCCTCGCAGCCTGGCAGCTGCTGCTCTCTCATGCTCACACAGACATAACAAAGCCTCTCCAGGCCTGCTCTCCAAGGACACCCAGCCCATCCCAGGCCCAAAATGTGTAACCCAGCACCTTGAGAAGGGGGGCGAGCTGAGGGGCAGTTCCATCATTAGCTAAAGTTTAATTGGCCAATTTATGCTGATCTGCAAATGGACCAAACCTGTAACAGTGTGAAGAACTCGGGACTCGGGGTCCATCTCGGGTGCAGCCTTTGGCCTGCCCAGGGTGTGCCTCTGAAGGCCTTTTTTTTTAAAATAAATATCACCTTTATTCCCTCTCCCTGTCTAGTCTCTGTTCCCAGGTTGGCTTTTTAAGGCATCACCTTTATCCCGACCCCATTCCCGGGGCCCTTTCCCTTCCTGCTCGGCTCAACCCCGCAGGTTTTCCAACATTATCCCGGTGCCTGCAGCACACCATCAACTGTCCCTCTGCCGCCCCTGAGTGACAGCTCCAAGTGACATCAAAACCCCGCTCCAGGAGGCAGAGTTTGGGCATTAACCCCGTCACTGCCACTCTGCTGTCGCTGGCTGAGGATGCAAAGCTCGGTCGTGACGCTGGGGCATCGTTTTCCTGCCCAAAAATCACCCTGGGAGTCACCAACATCGTTTTCCTGCCCAAAAATCACCCTGCGAGTCACCAACATCGTTTTTCAGCCCATGCAGAATTCACCTGCAGGGTAAATCCAGCACAAGAGATCTGGGCTGACTGACTCTGAGCTGAATTGAATTGATTTTGAGTCACATTTAACCAATTCTGAGCTGTATTTAATTGATTCTGGGTTGTATTTTAGTGAACTGTACTTAAACTGATTCTGAGCTGAATTTAACTGATTCTGAGCTGAATTTAACTGATTCTGAGCTGAATTTAACTGATTCTGAGTTGTATTTTACTGATTCTGAGCTGTATTGAATTGATTTTGTGTCACATTTAACCAATTCTGAGCTGTATTTAATTGATTCTGAGCTGTATTTGATTCTGAGTTGCATTTTAACTATTCTGAGAGGTATTTAACTGATTTTGGCCTGCATTTAACTGAATTTTATTGGTTCTGAGCAGAATTTTAACTGATTTTGAGCTGTTCTTAACTGATTCCGATCTGCATTTTACTGAGCCGCACTTTAACTTATTCTGAGTTGAATTTCACTGATTCTGAGCTGAATTTGAACTGATTCTGAGCTGTATTTAACTGATTCTGAGCTGAATTTTACTGATTCTGAGCTGTATTTTAACTGATTCTGAGCTGTATTTTACTGAGCTGCATTTGAACTGATTCTGAGCTGAATTTGAACAGATTCTGAGCTGTATTTAACTGATTCTGAGCTGAATTTCACTGTTTCTGAGCTGAACTTTACTGATTCTGAGCTGAATTTCACTGTTTCTGAGCTGAACTTTACTGATTCTGAGCTGTATTTTACTGAGCTGCATTTGAACTGATTCTGAGCTGAATTTGAACAGATTCTGACCTGTATTTAACTGATTCTGAGCTGAATTTTACTGTTTCTGAGCTTGCTTTTAACTGTTTCTGAGCTGAATTTGAAGTGATTCTGAGCTGTATTTAATTGATTCCGAGCTGGTATTTGAACTGAGGTCCAACATTTTGGGTTCTTTTTGCCCCAGCACCCCCAAGCTCCGCTTCCTTTTGTCACCTCTATACTGAAGTAGCCTCTGTCCACGTAGTCCCCCAGGAAGAGGTAGCGGGTGTTATTGGGTGATCCTCCGACTTCAAACAGCTTCATCAGGTCAAAAAACTGCCCGTGGATGTCACCACACACTGGGGGAGGAAGAACAGCACAAAAGAGGGACAGAATTACCACGCTAAGAAAAGCAAGGTCACGACAGCGGCGAGGAGCAGAGCCGGGGCGAGCAGCGGCAAAATCCTCGCTTCCGAGAGCTCCGGGGAGTTAAAAAACCTCTCGTGGGTGGAAGGAACACGGCAAAAAACCCGCTGGGAGTCACCCAGGTTGTTGTTCAGGGTCCCAGCCCCGAGCTCTGACCTGTGATAGGAGCCTCCACCTCGATCATGGTCTTCTCGTGCCTCAGGATGGCGGCGCCGTCGTTGATGATTTTCAGCGCCGCGTCCTCCTCCAGGCGCCCTTCCTTCACCAAGTGGCTCTTGAGGACGTCGAGCCTCGGCTTCCCATCCTCAAACACCTCCTTCAGAGTGAGCCGCTGCGTGGGAGGGAATGGGACAGCTGGAAAGGCAAGGGAAGGGAAGGAGTCAGCACTGATGCCATGATGGTTTTTTGCTTTTCTTTTATACCCCTTTTATACACTCTTTTATACAGCTTTATATATTCCTTGTGCCTTTAGCTTACACAGTTATAATCTTTAAGTTCGATCACTCCCCTTAGACCTGGTATTTCGTTAAGTTTAGAGACCAAACATTCTAAAAGCCCAAAGAAACCAAGGTCCTCTCCAGAACACATTCTGTAAACAAAGCCAGGCCCATCCAGGGGGAGGGTCCCTTGGGTGGGGGGTCTCACCCGAGTCCCTCATTGGGGAACCTTTGATAGATGTGCTAATTAGCAAGGCCTATAATTGTACACTCATCACATCGGGGGTGGCCATTTCCTTTGGTGGGGACATCGGGATGCATTTCCATGTGCATTTCATCGCACCTAAGGATCCTTAAATAAACACCGAGGTAAAAACCCTTTTTCCCTCCTAACTGTGTGCAGCTCTCTTCATTTTAAGACCAGGAAAAGGCAGCACCAGCGCCACGGCGCTTTTCGGGGAGAGGGAATGACAGGCGCCGCTTCCGAGCCTCGAGCTGACACCCAGAAATGGAATTTCCACCGAAACGATGCTCTGAAATATCGGGAGAGGAGCTGAGCTGCCAGAGCTGCTGGGTTCACCCCTCAGCTCGGCTAAAACCCAGCTTGGTGCGGCCTAAACGCCACCTGCACCCGTCCCAGAGCGGCCTCCCAGTGCCGAGGGCACGGTCAGCATCCGAACCCAGGACAGATTCCACGGAAATATCGGCAAAACCAGGAAAACCAGGAAGCAGCGGCTCAGGTAGGAGGACCAGCAAGTAAAATTTTTCCTTATCAGGACACCACACACCCCTCAAAAAGCAGAATTTGCTCCTCTCCGCCCCAACACCTCAAAAAGCAGAATTTGCTCCTCTCCGCCCCAACACCTCAAAAAGCTTCACCCCAAGCGTAGAAATTGGTAAATCTTGATGGAATCCAGTATTTAAGGCAAGTTAAGGCCTGATCTGTTTGCAGTGTGTTCCTCAGTTTTTAGCTCTGCATAGAAAAGTACACCATCAAAAGCTGCTTTTATTATTATTATTATTGTTGTTGTTGTTATTATTATTACCATCATCATCACCACCATTATTTCATGGCAGGCAATTGGATGGTTTGGGAGAAGGTGACCTCTAGCAGAAATTAAGTTAAAAAAACAGAAAAAAAAAAAATCCAAGAGTTTTCAGTAAAAACCTTCCCAATTCCTCATCTCCCTTCTCCTGGGTCTGGCTAATTTAAAAAAGATGGGAGCACACATGACCCCGGTGTAATATTTAAAGGCTGTAGAGTGTCTTGAATTAAAATTAATTCCAGGAAGGAGGCCTGGATGTCCGGGAAGAACTGGGAATAAAATCCTGCGCAACAGCCCCAAGTGCGAGGCCTGGCTGCTGTGACTGGAATCTCATCCCAGGGATCATCTCAGATCCTCCCAGTCCGTTTCCTTCTCGAAACCAGTGAAACCAGGATCTCCTCTCCCTCTGGGCTCAGCCCTTTCAGCACCCCCCGGACCAAAACTCCACGGAGGGAGCGATCGCGCGGTTGGGATGAGGAGGAGATGCCGGCACGGGGTTTGCTTTGGGATGCTCCACGCAGAGCTCCAAGGAAAGCCTCCCATCCCAGTGCAGATCCCACGGGGAGCTGGCATCACCCTCCCAGCCTGAGGGATGAAGGCACCCACCTCCCCAGGAGGGGCTGGAGGCAGCCTGACACAGCTCCTCACCTCTGCCGGGCGTGCCCCGAAATATCCCAAAATGTGCAACGCATCGGATCTCTCACAGATGTTGGGATAGACGAAANCAGGAGGGGTCTAAAGAGTAGTTTTTAGGGTTTAAAGTGTAACATAGTATGGTAATGTAAAGGTTCTTACAGGCTATATGTAAATGCTATAGGATTTGTACCTTGTATTAGATTGGTTAATGACAATCAGAATATTCAGTGCAGAAGATGATTTATAGCGTTGTAATTGAGAAACTCACTCACTCTTGTGCTCTCTCTCACTCACTCTTGTACTCTCCTACCTGCACTCTCACACTCTTGCACTCTGTCTCTCACTCCTGCACCCTCTCTCTCTCTCTCTCTTGCACCCACAGCTTCTCTGCCCTGCCTCGAGCTGTGCTGGCAGCTCCAAGCAGGGCCCCTGCACCCCCACCCTTTGCAATAAACCTCAGGTTCTAAGACCATTCTCCAGAGATCTCTCGTCTCTTCAGTCCCGACCGACAGCAGGTCCATACAGATCTTTCTACACACGGGCATTTTAAGGATGGCGGTGCCAGTCTGGGTCTGAGTAAGCAGCTCCAGCAGCCCCCACGAGGGAGGAACCCACCCACTGGGATAATGAACCATCCTTCCATCATTCCCCTTCTGCCGGGAGCGCGGCGTGGTGGGAGGCAGATTTAGCCCGAGCTGGAATCCGGCTGGGATGGAAAATACCTGGGATGCAAATTCCTTCTCTATCACCCAGGAAACACACTGCACCTCGAGCGCTGTGCCCGGTTCTGGGACCCTCACGGAGGGGCTGGAGTGAATCCAGGGAAGGGAACGGAGCTGGGATGGGGCTGGAGCCCCAGGAGAGGCTGAGGGAGCTGGGAAAGGGGCTCAGCCTGGAGAAAAGGGGGCTCAGGGGGGACCTTGTGGCTCTGCACAACTCCCTGACAGGAGGGGGCAGCCGGGGGGGTCGGGCTCTGCTCGCAGGGAACAGGGACAGGAGGAGAGGGAACGGCCTCAGGCTGGACATCAGCAGGAATTTCTTCCTGGAAAGGGCTGTTAAATATAGCAAGGGATTGCCCAGGGAGGTTTGGAGTCCCCATCCCTGGGGGTGCCCCAAGGAACACCCGGACGTGGCACCCAGTGACGAGGTGGGGATCAGGCACAGCTCGGACTCGATGGTCTGGGAGCTCTTTTCCAACCTGAACCATCCCGTGATGTGCCAAAATACACTGAATTTTACAGGATACAGCTGGCCAAACACCACAGCGAGAACAGCGGTGCCACCGCTCCCTTTTAAATGCAAATCCAGCAGCAATTTACCCTGAAAACCTCCCGAGAAAAAACCGCACAGAGAGAGGCGGCACAAGAGATTCTTTACAGCTGAACATCAATTTTCAAATCACAGGAACTGCAGGAGTGGCTCTAATGAAAGGGGAGCTGGTGCCTGCAACGAGGTGGCCCCGCTCTCATCGATCCCTTCGGAAGTCGTGCTCCGGTGTCCCGCGTGCCCGGAACGCTCCAGAGCCTTCCCCGCCGAGCTGCCAATTAAAGAGGGTTAAACCAGACCTGCTTAAACCAGCACGGGCTGGGGCAGGGCTTTGACTGCATCCACAGCTCAGCTCTGCTCCGAAAAGGAC
>VXBT01003517.1:420320-446205 GCA_013400235.1 Oriolus oriolus | reverse complement strand
AAAACAGAGCAAAATCATAACCCGGGGCCGGCCTCATCACTGCCTAAACATGGCTCAAAACAGAGCTAAATCATGACCTCAGCCACAGCTCAGTCACCACCTAAGATGGCTCAAAACACAGCTAAATCATAATCCCAGCCTGGCTCCATCACCACATAAACCGGGCCCAAAGCAGGGCAAAATCATAACCTCAGCCCAGACTCATCACTGCCTAAACTGGGCCCAAAGCAGGGCAAAATCATAACCTCGGCCCAGACTCATCACTGCCTAAACCGAGCCCAAAGCAGGGCAAAATCATNCAGGGCAAAATCATAACCTCGGCCCAGACTCATCACTGCCTAAACTGGGCCCAAAGCAGGGCAAAATCATAACCTCGGCCCAGACTCATCACTGCCTAAACCGAGCCCAAAGCAGGGCAAAATCATAACCTCTGCCACAACTTGGTCACCACCTAACCCAGGCTCAGAGCACGGCAAAATCAGGACGCTGGCCCAGCTTCATCACCACCTAAACCCATCTCAAAACATGGCAAAATCATAATCCCGGCCCAGCCCGTGGTGGGAGAGGGCTTTGGAGCAACCTGGGATAGTGGAAGGCGTCTGTGTCCACGGCAGGAGGTGGAACAAGATGATCTTTAAAGTCCCTTCCAACCCAAACCCTTCTATGATTCCGTGAGTAGTCCACTAATAAATATGAATCAAAATTGCTTTCGAGATGAAAGAAAATAGCTACATCTACCTTTCATCGCATCTGCTTCAAATAATGAGTTTAGCAGATCAACTTTAAGAAAAAAATAGGCTACCATTCTAGGTAATTGTATGCTCTCCCTGAAAACGGTGTTAGCCCTTTAAGGTTTTAAGGATATAAACCTTAAAACCTCTAATGCAGAAAAGGCACCAACATACCAGGTAACCCAGGTACCAGTCAGGTAATTTTTGCCCCTCCCTACAAAAAAATCACAGAATTGTTTCATTTGGAAGGTGACCTCAGAGGGTACCTGGCTCATTTCCCCTCCCACGGCACGCCTCCAAACCTGTCTGGCTTCAGTTTTGAAGCAGAGTTATCAGGAAATGTCAGCCAGTTTCTGACTATCCCCAAACATGCAGCATTCACATCCTGGATGCCTGTTCTATTATTGATGACCCTCACTGCAAAATTTCTTATTTTAGCACACTATCTCTTCATTGTCCCTCATCTACATCAACTTAAATATTAGCAACAGTATCTGGGTTTGGACTTGAAAAAAAAAATTAATAGATGAAGAGATTTCTTTTGCTTGCTGGTTAATGTCAAATAGAAACTGCCTAACCAAAGGCCTTGGGTTTTGTTACTTACCCAGGGTGATTTCTGCATCTTAACAAGTACATCCCAAAGAACCCTGGCTGTTCCTGCATGTTGGATGCTGGAGCAATTATTGCAAATTCTGTCAGAACTATGAGGTTGTGCATTATGCCATTCCCTGTGACCCCAGTTTGGGATCTCTCATCTGATCTCAGTCCTCCATTTACATGCCACAAACATCTGCTCTAGAGCTTAGGACAATTTTTAGTCCTCAACAGGGCAGAAATTTGATTTAGGTTTCCATTCAAGGGATTTTACCATTCAAATGATAAAGACATGTTCAATTCTTAATGCTTTCACTGCTCAAGGGAACACATATTGTTAAACAAAGAAACTAATTCCAATATATTTTGTCACAGAGAGAGCAATTAACAAAATGAGTCATCAACATTGTTTGAATTAGGGGATTTGCAACATCAGCTGTCTAAACTCAGATAAGTATCACTGCTAATGAATCAACATTTATTGTTCCCACTTATAGCCACAAAAGATACTATTTGAGGAAAAATTTTAGCTCCAGCACAGCCCACATCATACATGATGTTATCAAATAAACAGCGAGATAACAGGAAATTTCAACATAGTACTTACCCTAATTTTTTTTTCCCTTGTAAATTGTGCCATTCAATTGCTCCCCCAAAAATAAACTAAAAATATTCCATATGCTACAACAGAGGGACCCAATTCCATTATGTACCTCCAAAAAAATGTAGCCATAGATAACTGCAGAAGGGAAGAATTCAGTAGCATTTCACAGTTCTCTGCTTTTCAGTAATCACTATTTTCAGAATTACCCCATAGTAAAACTCTTTGCTTGTTTGATGCTTTGATGTTCTCTGGAAGTCAAGATAACAGGAGCTCTCTTACTGTAAGGTAAGTTTCCATAGGAAGGGGAGTATCCAAAACCATCTATAGCTGCAGTGGCCAAAGGTGCATCACAAAGTTCTTGTACTGAGAAGTAACAAAACTGGAAGCAGAACCACTCACTACAACTCCAACTTCGTAAAGATGAACTCACTTTTCCAAATATGAGGTTTAACACTACAGATCAACAGAATGTATTAATAATAAGCACAGGTACCCTCTCAGATTAGAAGAATATTAAAAAATGAAAAAAATTAATAGTAAAATGTGCAATAATATTAATTTAAAACAAAGAATTTCTACATTTGCTGCCTGTTAGAAACCCAACAACCTAATTATTCCACCATACATTCCAGAGGATATAGTTCCTAGCACATCATGTAGCGTTCCGTCATATTGAAACACGTTAAAATGTTTAATTATTAGGATATTTTTGCAGCCAGTTTGTCTGATGCTCTAGTAAACTGTAATAAGAAAAATACCTCATTGCTGGGCAATCCTAATTTTTACAGGAAAGCAAGAGGCTGCAAAACCCATCAGATACATTCAAGTGACTGAACAAAAGCTTGCAATAGAGAATTATTCTGAGCGAGGAAGAATAGAGGAGAATATGTACCATACACATGGATTCAATAGGAGTTGGTGTTACATAGTTTATAAGTTTGAATAGTTTTACAAAGACTAAGACCCAGCTTTCAAGAAACTTGCTGGAAATGCATAAATTGAGGTCCAGCATCCTAAGGCAGGAGTGCAGAACTAAAATAGAGCCAGGGTTGATAAACACCAAGGCAAAGCCGTTGGTTAGTGGGGATGGAGGGAAAGGGATCGCTGGATGACAGCTCTGGCTTTACAAACAACAGATTCTTTACATGACGTGCATCAGCCTCTCTAAGCAAAGCTGGTGAAAGGAAGGAATAACTCATAATCTGAAGTTATAACTGTTCTCATTGTGACAGAATGCTTATATCATCCCAAAGTAATGCAGTTCTTCTTTCCCAGTTTTAAATCCATGGGTTTCTTTGCCTCAGCTTTGAAGCTCCATAACATCACCTCTTGTTGCAGTATTAGTTCTAATAGCACGCACCACTCACTATCCCACAAAAATCAATTTGGAGTTTAAAAAAACCCTAAATTATTTTTGTACCTGGGTAACATTTTGTTTACTATATAATTATTTTTTATTACTTTATTTAGATCAATTTATCTGAAGTCTTTAACTGATCGTTTTGGAGGCATCCCTAGACAGAGAATTAATTGTTGCGAACGATATTATTTTCTATTTCACAGAGAGGCTGGCATCCTGTCTTGTTTTGCTTCCCTTGTTTCTTAGGATGTGATTAAGTATCCAGAAATATGGTTAACCCCAGGGTTGAAGCATTTAGTTCTGAGAAACTCTAATACAATCAATTATGTTTTGAACATAGGGAAGCAGGCAAAGGGGGAAGTTTTAATTACCATTAGTTAGCAAAACAGTCCTGATGCACAGTTTGATTACCTTTTGTGTAAAATTCCCTCGATATTTCAAGTTCATTACAAAGATATTTGAGTTGAGGTTTTCTGCATATTAACTATTTCAGTATAGCACTTCAATACAAGCTTTTAAAACTAATTTTGTTGGGTTTTCCATGAGAAAAGGAGGCAGAGAAAAAGACAGAAGCATCTGTTGTAAGACCATTAGATGCAAAACTATGATACTTTCATAAAACAGAGCTAAAATTAATAAGTCTGTATTTCATTGACAAACCAGTTAGGTTTTTTCTGCCAGAAAAAACCACAATCCTGAAATAAAAGATGTCAGCAGATCAGTTCTGTTCTATATTGAACAGAATAAATAAAACTCTTGTTCATTAGTGTTTAAAACAAAGACTAAAGCACATCCCCAAAAAACCAGAACCCAACAGAAGACCTAAAGAATCCTAAAATTCAACACCCTCCCAAATAAACTACCATGACTAAAGCATTCCAGTGAATTAAAATTGGGTTTCTCCCAGGCCAAGAATTGCCCTCAGCATTCAGTTGTTCTCCTGCTCACAAATTACCTTTCTGATCAAAAAGAAATCCCATCCCACGTATTCAAAACATTTATTTGCAGTATTCCTGTCACTCCTACATAGACGAAAGGCTCCCATGACAACGGGGATGCCAAAAGTAAGCTGAGCAGATCAGATCTGCAGTTACATGCACCTTTCTGACATCCAAGCATGACTATTTCAACTCCTATCAGTGACAAATTTGCAATCCGGGGAAAAAGAAACCCGTAAGCACAAGGATGTGCTCTGTGATGCACACCAGACCCAGTTAGTGGCATGCTCATGATGTCACTGGATTTATGCTGCCTCCAAATCTTTTGGATTTATAAATCTTATCTTCATTAGCTTGATTCCCAATAACCCTGAAATGTGTAACAGTAAATCTCACAGCTTGGAATCTACAAGCAAGACTTGCTTTTACAGATCAAATTTCATCCACATTTATCTTGATTTCTGATCTAATTTGAAGCCAAACCATTTCCAGTTTTAGAAACTAAATAAAACCCCAACACACTAAAGGGATCAATCCCTTGAACGTTCTCTTTTAAGCTTTTCTTACACCAAATGTTAGATTTAAATTTATTTTACAAAGTAAACCATAAATTTTTAGAAGCACAAGTATATTAGAAAGAACAAAATTAGTTAGGCCTTGGGAGTCACATCATTGACAGTAACAAAAAAATACCAAAACACTCCACAAAAAACAACAACAACCGAAAAAGAAACCACAAACAGAAGAAAACTCCCAGTACGTGCTATTTGAAAACATCAGAAGGATGAATGGAAAAATTAGTAACAATGAAAGTTGGAATACCATTCTTTGCCATGACTTGGAGACAGATTTGAGTAACAACAAAGCACATGAGAGACCTGGGGTTCCCAACTCACCCACTGACTACAGATCAGCCACTCTCCATCCCCACCGAGAGGTCACTCTTCCGTTAGGGAAAATGCAGCTGCGCTGGAAATGTGAGCAAAGCATAAAATAAAGGATTAATAAGTATAAAACCCGCTCTTAAGTTATCATCTTGTCTTTTGTGTATTCCACATGTTCAGAGTTGCTAGTTTAGAAAGTCACTCCTTTGCTTACTGCCTCTGCTCCTAGTCTGGGATTGCTCACACACAGCATTTGGAAGCACAGCTGCAACACCTGCCATCTACCTTTAGAAAACACAGTTTGGTACCTCCTTGCCACACCTGATTTCCAGTGGATGAGAAAAGCTGGACCCTGGATCTGATGTACTACACTGAAAGTTTTCTTCTACTGCTGTTGATGAAGTGGGGAAATCAGCTCCATCCCACTCAGAGCCAGCCACTGATAATCAGCCGCTCTCATCTCAGCTCCTTGCTTGAGTACAACAGGGATGCAATAAAAGAGTTAACAACCGTAACACAGCACCCTTTGAACTTCACTCCATATGGCTACTCCCACCACAGCAGATGGTGGAGCTACTTGTTTGCTGTTTACTCTTGATGTACTGTTTTCTGTCTTTGATAAAAATCACTGTGGCTAAACAGTAAAACTGACAGCTGCCCATTGGTGTTGTCCTTTCCTTGCAGCTTGCTAGCTTCAAGCTCAAGAACACTGCTGAAGGAGGAGATTGCTCATACGCTGCAGGCTTTCCAGTCGTTGTTTTCCTACCTCCCACTCCTCCACAGAGCAGAGCTTCACTTGGCTGAACAGACTCACTGCTTGGGAAGCAAGAGTAGGAGACTCCAGAGGAGCCACGGGCTTGCTTACAGGCCATAAAAGTAAATTGTTATTATGCAGCCTCTTCCTAAAACCTCCAGTTAAAAGTCTCAGATTATGGTATATTTTACCTTATGTGTCTTTATAAAGACAACATCAAAACCCACGCAGATGCTTAAGTTAACCCTGTTGCATTTCATAACTTCAGACAAAGTTATGGCTTTCCAAATAATTTAGTTCCAGCTCGATTGTGTGCCTCAGGAAAGGCTTTATACAATTCCAGTCTCTGCCTGACTCCTCCTCCATAAAGATGAGGTTCGTATTTAATTCAAGTCTCTCAGCCTCTTCCTTCTCCACCTTAGAAATGACATTTTGGCTGCCAAATATCCCAGGAACATGGCAGTGAGCAAGAGTTGTGATCAATTCCCAAATTGTACTCGGATAATGGATACAGGCATATTTCATGCAGATCACAGAACGGAGAGGCCTTCACTAAATTTTCCTTATGATTTATTCTGTAAAACAGAGATGAGCCTAGAAAGTGCAGCAAAACCCCACAATCATTTATATAACATAATGACAACAACGTGCATCAATTTACAATGTAAAAAGACATTTCTGGGGATTATTTCAGCCTCTATTGAATGAAGTCATTAACTTTCATTTCTTAGTACGACCCATTGAAAAATTATCCAAATGCCAACATCAAAATGAAACAAGAACTATGTACTGCTAAATTATAAAACAATCTCCTTAATGTAGAAAAATCAATTCTGTAGGCAAGGTGGAAATTTGTGGAAATGCCTATTTGGCAAGAAATAACTATTATTCAGTCTTTAATATTTCCCCGGAGAGTTTAAACTTAGATATTTATGTGAATTCATGTAACTCAGCCTCCAGACAAGTGACCTCTATAGCAGTGGCTACACACAGGTTGATGGTACTTGCTCAGCTGTGTCTTTCCTCCCTAGAAGTAGTAGTGAGGTTACTTCTAGGATTGACCTCTTAAATCCCAAGGTCTGGGCTGATGCTCACTCCAGCACTTCACCAAACAGTGACTTTCACGCAGTAGCAGTGGGAGATTTTCTACCCTTCACTGCTTTTTAGAGTTACAGCAGTTTCACTGTGAAATCCAAGTTTCCAAGAGAAATTTTCCCCACTGTAACCTGTGCTCCAAGCTGCTCATTGTCCCAACATGAACCTCCTCAGTGATGATTCAAGTGTTGTAACTACATAAAAGCTTCTAATATCACTTTGAGTCTAAAACATTCATTTTGATAACAAATGTATTTGCAGATTAGGTTTGCTTGAATCATTTACAACACTAAGGAAGATGTATTGTTGGAAATTCTAATGTTCTGTTACAGGTATTTTCTCTTCTTTTAGACCTTGCTAAACCACTTCAAGCACTCAGGTCCCTTATTTTGGTCGTTGTGGTTGGACAGCTCTTACAACTTCCATTGCCATCTGCTACCTTGTGCCGTTTATAATGTATCAATTCTTTATATTTCAAATGGATTGGGGTGAGTCCCCAGGCTGATCACTAGACCTGTGCAGAACAGGCTCTAGTGCAGAACTAGATCTGAACAGAGAATTCCTTCTCCTCAGCACTTCCATTTCACCTAAGGAAGAATAAAGAAAGTGTAGCATTTGCTATAGGTCCTCAGAGTCCTACATGCTGATGGACACTAAACACTGCAAAACCTTCTGCTGCTGTTCTAGGCTGAATCCACTATTTCTGTATTACATCAACATGTACCGTAATCCAATTTCTGAGTCTGTGTTAAGCTGTACGTTCTCCGCGGTGCCCTGTGGTTCATCCAGACTGGCCAGCCAGGCACACGCTCCTTCAATCAGACAAACCTGATTTCCTGCTTTGGTTTTGAATCTATTTGCAACATCAAATGAGAAGTATTAATGGTCCAGCATGGATAGTGGATATAATCTAGCTGGATGCAAAGGCATTTGCAATTCTTGGACCAGGTTTGCTGAAGTGGATCAGCCATTGTCGGAATTACCTCAGTTACTTATTCTGTGCAATGCATATTGTCACTGGGAAGGTTGTGTTTCCTTGGCAACTATCAAATACTTGTTAATGTCCCTGAAGGATTTCTAGTCAATAATGATTTCAGTCCTTTCAAGCTCATATTTTAAACTAACTTTTTGGTTAGCTTAATCCTACCTCCAGTTTGTGTATTTAATTTATTTTTGTCAGGTGGCTGAACATTTTTGGGAAGCAAAGTTTTTAACCTTAGTTCTCTGTAGACATTCAGAGCAGCACCTCTGAAGAAATCAGAGGTATCAGTGAGAAATAAAAACATGCACGAGACCTACTCCATCTTTCACAGAAATCTACAATCAAACTGAATTAAGGTGAATACTGAAATTACATGACAAACACCAACTCCCATTTATGTGTTTTTTCTCAGGTAACTACTACATGGAGAGCAGGAACAGCACGTCCAGTTTTATTGCCGAAATAAGGACAGCGATTGCAAATACTAAAGTAAGATGATAAAAACAGCTTTAAACTGAGCTGGCCCCAAGATGGTGTTGGTTTGGTTTTGGGGGTTTTGTTGTTGTTTTGGTTTTTTGGTTGGTGGTTATTTTTGTTTTGGTTTTGTTACCACACTGTCCACAACAGATATATGTGACTGGCACAATCTGCCTTGTGGTTCTTAAAGGATCATAGAAGTGCACATATAATTATTGAACATTAAGAAATATTGGGGGGGGGGACATACTAAATTTGGAATTATATTATTCCCTTCAAGGGATTTCTTTAATAAGAGTAATTTATGATATCTAAAACCACTACAAGGCACAGAATAACCACAGTTATTTTCTTTGGAGCTGGTATTTTTCCTCACAACTAAAGCTTTGCTGTAGAAGAATCTCAACCAGAAAATAGTTTATGGGAAAAGGAAGTCAATTGGTTTTGTAAGCTAGAAAGGTCAAAATACTTCTGAGAAATATTCCCTTTGGAAAGCTTGGAAGCAACCTTTTCCTCCAAAATTTTATGACAGCTGGCAAAGCAGGAAGACATATGCTTTTTTTGTATTGCCTAAATAAAAATGACTGATCTGACTTATTAACACTGATTCTCTCAAGATGCAAAAAAGGGTTTCCAGCAATTTTATGCTGTTCTTAATATTCGTTAGCAATATCTGCTTTTAGATGAGCAATATTTATCCTAAACATCTGTTTGCAGGATCAGTTAGAGGATTTAGAAGATACACTTCCAAATTTATTAGCTTTCATGGAAAGTATTTTTCAGTCTATTGAGAATGATTAACTAAAGCTTTTAAGGCTACAGAAATAAAAACAAGCACTAAGGTCTGATAAAAGTCATGCTTGTAATGATCTGATTCATAAACCAGAGAAGTTCAGCTACTTATATTTTGAAAAAACATTTCAGAGTTTTCTTTTCCATAACACTTTTAAAACCAGGGAAGAGACTATACTATATTCTGAAAATAGAACAGTAAATTCCTTGGAGTAGATAAAATAAATAAAAAATAAAAACCCCACAAACTAAATAAATAACACAGACACGTAAAAACAAGAGCCTAGTAAAAACTCGTACTAAAAATCCATACAGCTTCCAGAGTAGGCAAGACAGCATAACTCTCCCTACAAAGCCAGGCTGAGAGAGTGGAGGTTGCTCAGCCTGCAGAAGAAAAGGCTCCAGGGGGAGACTGAGCCTGTTGCATTGCCTTAAGGGGCCTTAAAGAGGGAGAGAGACTTCCTACACTGGCACATAGTGACAGGACCAGGGGCAATGACTTTAAACAGAACAAAGGAAGATTTAGATCAGAGATTAGAAGGAAATACTTCACTCTGAGGGTGGTGAGGCCCTGGCACAGATTGCCCACAGAAATTACGGATGCCCCATCCCCTGGAAGTGTCCAAGGCCAGGTTGGATGGGGCTTGGAGCAACCTGGGATAGTGGAAGGTGTCCCTGCCCATGGTAGGGCAGTTGGACAAGAAAATCTTTAACATCCCTTCCAAGCCAAACCATTCTGTGATTTTATGATAAAAGATTTCCAGTTAATTGTAGATTTTCTCGTTTGTTCCTGTTAAGAGTGAGTCTATTAGATCCCACTCAGATTCTCTAAAATAAAATAATCTGCAGTCTCCAGATCTTTCCATATATACCCTAACCCTCTTTGTTCTAGGCAGCAGCTGAAGAGCAGCACTAGAGGAGCGGAATTCCAGCACCATCAGTGAAGCTGGTTTGTGGGGTAAGCTTTCACTCATAGACACGAGAACAGCCGAGCACCGTGGGCATGCTGGTGACACTGAACAGTGTGCCCAAAGAGATGTGCATATGCAAGGGTACTGACATGGAAGGTAGAAAGGTGTTCAGGAACTCATCTTTTTTTTCTGCAATCAGCTTTACTCCTTGCTGAGCACAGGCCACACTTGCAAGAGTCCCAAGAAAACACATTGGGCAGACACATTTTAACCAATACTTGCAGGCTCTCTGTCAACATTCACAGAAAGCACTAAAATTTTGTGCACATGAAGGCTGCTTGGTTTAAAATACACAGTAAACAGGAACTGGAATGTTATTAATGGCTTCAAAAATAGGAGCTGTTAGACAGTCGTGCTATTTGTGTTCCTCATACAGACTGCCCCACTTTCTCACTGTTCTGTATAGTGGCTCTAGCACAGTATTCTCACTTGTGTGCTTAAGTACATGATGTTCTCTCCCCCAGGGAGCTTTTTCTACTTCTTTAACACAATCCAGCTGTCTAACACTGGGATACTCTTCTCATAATGAAGCACCACAACAACAAAGGCTTCCACACTTACACAGTAAACTAACACTGCCATGCAACACAAATTTTGTCCAGTTCATCTTGACCAAGGTGCAATCTCCCTTTCCTTCTCAGCAGGCTCAGTCCTGAGCACACCCACACTGCAATGTAAACCAGAAGATTTCAGTTTTGTTACGCTACAACAGTCCTTTGAAATACTACAGGTAACCACAAGCAACTCCAGCAGCTTTACCACAGAAGTTCCATAATAGGAAATAAAATAAAAGCTCCCCTCCACAATGGAATTGCTGGTTCACCACCAGCCACTGATTGCCCTTCTACTTTAGAGGAACACAACAAATTATTTTCTTCTCTTCTTTATTAAAACAGGTTTTCATAAGTATTACAGTGCTCCTAGATAAAGTCAAATTATGGGGGTTTGTTTGGTTTTACTTTACCTAACACATCTAAACAATAAACTGATTAGTAGCTCTTGCTATGTTTTTTTCCAAATGCAAAATATACAGCCCACTGTTTTTCCATCACACCAGACATTACATCCTTGTTTGCTGAAGCCTCCCAGAGCTCCATGAAAGCCACCATGACTTGCAGATATTAGCTTAGAGACTTTCAGAGCAGGGATGGTCAGCCCAGTCTTAGATACCACCGACCCCAGGGACTTCACCATCTGAGTTTTGGGATCTCCTCTGCGCTTGCTATTCTGTACCAATCACACAACCAACCAGTTCTGGGCTTTGCTTCTCAACTTAGTCCAATAACCACATATGGGAGAATTTAGAGCCAGGCCAAGAGATGGAAAAGGGATATGAGAGAACAGAAGGATAAAAGGAAAGTATTGAGGAAAATCAAGACAAAATACAGCGATTTAACCCACATTATAATGTGATATCTGAAGTATAAAATTCTTAAGAAAAATTCCTCTGGACAGGAAGGCAGTTGAGGCTGCTGGTCTTTGAATTGTAATGTGCCAAGACAGCTCTTTAATCTTGCAGCCTATCTATAGTAACATTCTGCAGTTCTACAGAGCTAAGCTATTTTTTACTCTCCTCTCACTGTTCTTCCCATGCTATCTAATGCTAATGTGTAAAGTGAGTAATAGACTTTCAGCAAAAATCAAGTTTTTTAGTTATTCTGATTCCCTGCCTGCCCTTTCTGGGGATCTCAGTAAGACTTCTCAGTGCAGGGTCGAACACATTGCACCATCCTGCCCCCTATCCCTGGAGTCCTCCAAAAAGCAGAGGAAAGCATAAGAATTATTTCAGCTGTATCTTCACACAGGCCAACTGCAGCCAATGTTTTGTGCCTGAACTGTTGCTTCCTGAGCCTCAACAAAATCTGTATTAGAAAATGCAGCGTGTTATGGATATGGATGTATTCACTCATTAACCAAATTCTGCATTAAGTGCTGTTTAATGCAGGTAACCAGGCACAAGTTACAGTGAACTAGAAAAACTCCAGTACATTCACAGTGAAAGGAAATTACTGTACTAATAATTTGCCTAAAAAGAAGAAGAAAAAAATCATTAAATTACCTGCTACTACTAAGTTTGCACAGCAACTCATTCACTTACTAGACCTGAACTGGCCAATACAATTCCTATTTTCTGGCCTTTCCCTGTGAACAGAACATGAACACAGTTCCAGCTCAAGTCCCCATGGCCTTAAGTACTTTCATATTGTTCCACTGTTCTTTGGTATTAAATTCTGAACATTTCTGTGAAAACCCAGGAGACCCCCAATCCTGCAGAATTTCAGCAGACTGCATTTACACTGCAGATGGGCTTGTTGGTACCAAACAGAAGAGTTACAGTCCCTAAAGCTGTAAAACTGGCATCTTCCTTACAGGCACATCTCATGCTTATTTGGAGCTACAAAGTCTTGCTCCAAACCATGCAATTATAAGTAATAATCACAAAATTATTTTGTCTTCCTATGTTTCCCTCTCCTCTGAAGGGCTTTATTTAAAATGAAAGCAAAACCAGGTCTTGCTATTTAGTACCAATTGCACTTTAAGAAACTTTAGTATCCAAATCTGTCAGAGAGAAGATGTATTATTATATACAAAATTACACAGCTCATCACCCATCTGTAGACTCAAAATGGAAGGGGGGTGTAGGAATTTCCATCACCTAAGTCACTTCAAAGCAGTCCCCAGCATCATTTTCAAACTCAAACTATGTCATACCTCCAATAATGTTATATTATGACTTATTCTTTGCCTCAGCAGCGACACAAACATCAGTTAAAGTACATTCCCAGCAGCCAATGTTTTTTCAGGTTGGAAGGCATTTAGAATTCTCATGCCTACATTACCCTTTCCTTCTATTCATTATTGTCCTATTTCCAAGATCTTATTTCCACAAATATCTTCACGCACCTTGCTGACTTTCCCCCCATTTCCATCTTCCTTACTGATGGCACATCTAGGAATTCATGCATAGAGCTTGTCATCCAGATGATGACAGAATCATTTCTTCAAAAATAAACATAAGAACCCTGCCTTCTAAGGTTATTACTTTTATTGGTTCTTATTTCAAAGAAAATAGGGAGAAAAGGGGAAGGCAAAGAAAATTCACTATGTGCTGATGAGAGCTAGAGCAGTAAAATGCACTGAGTAAAAACTAAATGGAGACAGGAGGATATTTTAAAAGAGGTACCTGTACAACAAATATTTATTAAAACATTAACCTTTTTTGAGAGGGTCAGTAAGGGAAGGGAATATGTATGTGTTCTATATTCTGTATACTCTTTGTGGCCTTAAAGATTAAGCTTAGAAGAAGTAATCTTTGTTGTAGAAAACTGCAGAGAGTTTAAAATATATCCACATAAAAGAATTTATAATCAGGTAATTTCTCCATATAAACAGCTCTGATAAAGCAAGTTATCTTCAGTTCATCAACTGATAGTCCTTGTGTCTCATGGGCTGGCTTTCTTAAAATGAAAATTGGATAGAATTCCCTGTTGAGAAACTAATCCATGTCCAATGAGCACCATCCTTTTGTAAGAATTTAAATCATCAAGCATACAAATTTTTGAATTCCATGTCCTAGCTACAGAAATTATTTGTTTCCTTAGAGAGCATACTTCTGTATATTCAGTGTGATGCATTTAATGTTTCTCACATAATGCTTATTTACACCCCAGAAACTGTTTAAATGATTATGCTTTTCCTTCTTTTCAATCTCTGTATCTGCAATGAATACTGAACTGTAAAATCACCTTTTGGGACCTTAATCTGTTGCCAAGGATACTGGGGGTATAATTATGATTTTATTGTAGACTAACTGAAAGACTTCTCTTTGTTGAAAGTGGAGTTCAGCCTCATCCAGTGTTAATTGCAGCTACACACCCCCTTTCATCCCGCTATTGTGGAGTACTAGGAAAATTATACACCAGCACTCCTGGGACTCAGGTTCTGGTTCTATTCCATGGAACCTGCAGCACAAAGGCTCGGAGTGACTTGCTGAAGGTCAAAACTTCTACTGGAAATCAAGTGCCACCCTAATGGAGGCTGATAAAGTCCATACACACCTGAGCAAAGGCTGCTTCCACTGTAAATTCTGGCTTTGGGTGGGTCCAGGAATGCAGCTGTGAGATCTCCCTGTATTCCTGAGTGCTATCCATGGTTGTATGTGACCAATCCCACTCCAGTCCAAGTGCTGTCATTGCTCACGTGCAGCTGGTACCTCCCTTGCCAAAGTGCCAGCTCTCAGGAGGAAACATCAATGAATGAGCTAAGGTTACATTCCAAAAAGCACTGAACTTCAAGGAAAACTGAGCCAATGAATTGTTGCAACTGTAGTGATAAAAAACTGGTATGGAGACTCACTAATGCAGGGAGAGGGGTGTGGGGTGTTCCTCCTTGTTTGTTTGGGGGTGGGGGGTTGTCCATTTTTTTACTTATTTCTCAGTATTTTTATGGAGTAATAGACTATTCCCCTTCATACAGCTCTGAAGCTTGGTACAAGTCCTGTGGCACTCATTCTTCTCCCCACTCTTATCTTTAAAGCAAAAGAACTAAAATGAGAAGGGGGAGACATAATTTAAAAAGAAGAAAAATCCAGACATTTACCAAAGGTGCAATTCAACCCAAACGCATCCATCAAAAAGATGAAAACCATCACACAAGGGGAGGAAAAAATACTAAAGGGCTAAAACATCTTGAGGAATTTCAAACACGTATTTGCAATTCAGACCCTAAATTCACTGCTGCAGGAATTTTCTGTCACAGTTCAGGAGCACACCTTCTGTAGCGGGCCTTGCAGGCAGTTCCAGCTCGCGGGGTTTCAGCAGCTCATTGGCACCAGGACAGTTTCTCTGCCACATTTCAATCTGTGTGCATCCTGCTCTCCGCAGTTTGACACGTCCTGGGAGCCCCGATTGATTTGTATCAAGCAGGGCTATAACAGGCATTATGAAACAGCTCTAACCTCTTCTGAACTGCCTCCAAAAATGCTATTCAGTCAACTCAGCCATGTTTTCCATGTTGAACAAGAGCAATGTGAAACTCCAAAACCTCAGTACTTTCAGGTAACATCTGCACATCACATCAACCAAACCCCAGCAAACATTTATCTTCTTATTTTTTAAAAACATTTCACTGCTGAAACTGAGCCATTTTCTCTTTCATGCCTTGAAAAGTTTGAGCTGTCATCAATGCAGCACCCTCACCTAAGAACAAAATATCAACTAGCCTACTAATTTTGGAAAAAAAACAAAACGACAAAAACCCCTCAATGCACTCTCATTTTGATTTCTGTTTTCAAATACTTGCTGCTTGCTCTTTGTGCTGAGAAGGTACTGAGAATATTTAGTATCAGCATCACTGGCAGACATGAAGTGGCTTAAAATATCTGTGGCTTCCTCTCTCCCAAAACGGACAGATGCCAGTCACTTTAACAGAGACAGCTTTTGGGATGCAGGTAAATGATTTAATTTGCCCTGTGTAAAACACTGCAATAGCAATCCCCTTTCCTCCCTCCTAAGCACAGGCTGCTTTTTTAAAGAAAAGAAAAATTCGTTGCCTGTTTCACGGTACAATTTCCTCTCTGTGTGGCCGGTAGAGGGAAGCATCACATTCCCAAATGCGACACAGCAGGATGCTACGGGAACGCAGCAGCGCGAGTCTGAGCGTTTCATGGCTAAGCTCCAATAAAGAACTTTCCCCAGAACGCTCCCTAAAGCTCTGAGTGACCCGCACAGGACAGCGGAGATGCCGAAAATACCAAAGCAAGCTGCAGGTCTCTCACTAAGTGATGTCTGAAGTACAGCACGTGAGGAAGGATCCACATTAGGCAACATCTGTGAGGGGCAGTTTAATTTTGGCATGAACGTTCTATTCAGATTCAGTTTGGTTGGTGGTTTTTTCGTGTTTTCCTTTTAGACGTTATAAAACTCAGTTCTTCCCTGATCGCAGTGGCAGTTAGAAGCATTTGGTGAAGCAAATCCATAACTATCCCCTACTTTCCTGTTTTCATCTTAATTGTATTCCAAGTTGAAGGTATATAAATTCCTTTAAAATGCATTTAAGTAGGGAATTCTGCTTAGAAACCACATGAAGGTAAGAACTGCTAGAATGTGCCCTAGTGACACCCTTGTTTTCTAAAACAACACCTGACATTTAACACTAAAAGAAGCACCATTGTAATGGTTTTCTCAGATTTGTGGAAATCCTTTCTGTTCCTAGCATATCGATTTTGAGCTCCTTCACAAGGCCAAACCTCTAAGGGAGGCCCCCACACATGGAAAAAAAGGAAAACCAAAACAGATTTCAGCACTAAAAACCCTCTTGTGATCCATCATGACTTCAAATTTTTGGTTTGTATTCATTCCTCTAATTAACACAAGTACTCTCTGCAGAGCCTTGTTTGGGAACACTGGAAAAAGCTGTACCAATTTTAGCAATAATCTTTCTTCTCTTCAACCTACTCCCCTGTTTCAGTTCTTTTCCTTTCAAATAAAGCAGTGCCTGCGCAATCTACCACTTGGAACAGAATAAACACCGCAATACCCTCCTTTCTCAGGGCTCAAAAACAGCAAGGGGAGACCAAGTTATCTGCAATTTTCTCTAACCTTATTTCTCCCCATCTTCACCTATCAGACAGGTGACTCCTTCTTTATAACTTCTTTATTACTCTGCTAATAGACAGTCCCCAAACAGCCCCTTTGGGGGCACTACTTGCTGCAAACCTTCAATAACAAACAAGACCTGAATCACGTTTCAGTGCCATTACAGGTTCAAATGTAATTCTGTCTCGGACTGTGAGGCATTCTCTGCTGAGCATGGCCACTCAAAGCTCAAATTGCTTCTGGTATATGTGGAAGCTTAATTGGTTATTAATTGCTCCCCATATTATTTGAGATTTCAAAATGCTTTGTCCCACTGACTTCTCCTCCTACGGTTATTGCTGCCAGTCCCCAGTCACTTGTTAGCTTATATCAGACAGAAAGAAAAACTGGGTTTAAGTTAATAAAGCCCTAGACTTCAATATGAAGAATTTATTACTAGTTTTTAAAATTGTATATCTGAGGTAACTTCATAAGTATTCTTCAGAAAACTTTCATTAACAGAACTTACAAATGGCAGCAAGGCACAGAAAGCCCCAATTAAGGGGTGATTTAGTCCTCCCAGTGCTTTCTCTGACACTGCTGGAACACAATACTGGACTCTTCCCTCCATAAAATTCAGGTTTACATCAAGTCAGTGACTTCCAACATTTTCAACAATTACAACATCCAGCTGTGCACAATCATAAATATATTTTTATCTAGAATATACAGCAATATCTTTCATAAATGATTTTTGCAGCTTTTTCCTCTAGTTACTTACTTATGGATGTTTTCATACAATGCCTGGTTTCCTGTTCCATCATCACTTCCTATCTAACAAAGCTCCAGAGGGCATAAATCACAATGCAATCCATGAATCAGTGTTAACACCAATGTCGTCTCTGTAGACTCAGGAAACAGTGGGGTGGTTTGATGTTCCTTATATCCATAACAGAACACCGAGACTTGCAGAAATATAGGCTGGATTTATTTGTGTAGGAACAAACACAAACACCAAATCATCTCATTTGTTGTATAATTTTATATTCCTGGAAAGTCTAGACACTTCCATCATCTGGATTTTAGAACTGTGGAAATATTAGAGTCAGACACGAAATGGTGATAAAATACATCTTTTTATGCAAACTTCCCAATTCATGCTGTTCTCTCTCTTTGTGCAGATCTGTGCTACTGAGGCTCAGCTGCCTTGCAGGAACGCTGATTTCTCTTACACAGGTGGGTCTGGTTTTAAGGCAAAGTTCATTGAACTTTAACTTTCACTATGGTCATGACAGTTCCCAGTGACAGGACCACAGTATTTTCATATCTAGGATTCACTAGCACCCCACAAACCAGCATTTGTGTGATTGCACACTAAGTCATCTCTGCTTTCTAGGACTCTTATGCACTCAAGTTTCAGAAGAGACTATCTAAGCACACACCAAGACCTTTATTTTATCCCTAAGGACTACAGAACAAAAAAATTAAGGGGCATGATGGAATAGCACAACTAGGGGGGACTAAAGATGAGAAAGACTCAACAGATCCACTTCTAGTTTTCAGTTAGGCCTCAACAGCCTTGCTTCTGCTCCCTGCCTAAATTGTAAATTCAAACACAACAACAGCACTACATCGTGGGAGAATGTCTCAAGGACTTAAAATACAAACAAAGAAGAACAGTATGAAAGGAAATTCAGCTGGTGACTAGAAAACTGTCTGCCTCTGGCACTTGGAAAAGCTCTGTCTCCACATGGTGTCTGCTTCCAGCTGACTTCAGCACTGCAGAAACATTCTTCTTACTCACAGGCCTAATTCCAAAACCTGCAACTTAGAAATGTGGAGAAACTGGGTTGCCATTTTGTACTGGTAAAGGTCAGAACCTAAATTTCTTCAACAGCAATTGATGTTCTCTGTGTAGAGGATAAATGCATGTGGATAAATCATGAACATGTCCTGGTCTTCAAAACAAAGATGCTCTGGTTACCCACAGGTACCTCCCCCTTCAGAGCTACACAGTCTCTCCAAAATTCTATGTCCTGTCTACAGGTTAATGACAGGTTTTAACTGCAATGACTTGGTGCTCTCCAAGCATCAGGGATCATTTCGAGAAAGCTTTTATTGCAGTCTCAGCTCCATCTTCAGTTACCTTGTTGACTTTTCAAATACCTAAAGATGCAATACGGTCCTGTACCATTAATTTGTGTCTTGTTTCTACTGTGGTTTCAGGAAAAAAAAAAGCTTCATCACTTAATTACATTATGCCACTATTACTGAAAGCATTTGGTGCTTTTCAGCATCATTATGAAAAGGCAAGTTCATTTACAATTGTGTTTCACAGAATTACCAGTGTACGGTTGTGGTGACCCATTTCCCTTTAATGATTATTTCCAGAGCAACAAGCAACACCATTAAATACAACTAAAAAGTCTGTCATGCAACAAAGCTGAGTGGAAATAATTAGCAAAGATTCAGCTATGAATTGGTTTTCTTCCAGATAAAATTAAAATAATAGTGCTGTAGCCACTAACTCTCGTCAAATCTCCAGATAACAACAGGTAACTTTAGGAGACAGCAGAGCAAGCTGAGGTGGTGGAAAGCTTTGGTTTGATTTTCAGCAGCCTATTTAAAAATCAGCCTCATTCTGAGCTAAAATGAGCTTTTTTCACTGTTCCTCCTGTTTTTGAAGAATTACCTTTAATGCAGTGGCCACACCTGTGGCACTTGTTCCAGCCCAGAATGGGCAGGTGAGCATTTCTTTCCTAGTATCAGGCAAAGCCAGCTCAAAAGCCAAGCTGGTTTCTCCATAAGATAAGGATTATTATGTCCAGCACTGGTTCTGAGTCCTGGCCACCTTCCACTGAGAACAGCCACAGCTTATCTTGTAGCATCCCTGCCCACGGGAAACTTAACAAAAGCCTGGACATATCAACAGGCTGCTCAGTAATCCACAGGTCTGAACTGCAGAATTATTTTTACTTGCTACTTGAAGTTAGATAGAAAGCTGCTTGGTAGGAGGTTTAAGCATATTTAATTGTGATTGCTGAATGTACTTGGTTGCTCTGTACCAGGGGATTACTCTGTTGTGCACTGAATTTGCAATCTACATTTCCATATGGCTGACAGATCTGGTTTGGAATACTACAGCACCTGAGAGTTTTTTTCCAGTGCGGACTATAAATGTATGATACATAAGTATAAATCATCTGCTATATCTCCTTCAAGGAACTGAGCCAATGAGTGAACACAATCATCAATGTTAATGGATTTTTTTCCAATTTTCCCCTTTTTTCCATGTCATTAAAGTAATTTTATTCTATAAACATAGATGCAAATATAAGATAGCATTAGAAATTCAGCAGGGGAGGAAGAGAAATTGTTCCAAACAAAATGAGTGAGCGCACGAGTGCAACAAATCATTTAAGCAGACATCACATTACACAGCTGCTTCACTGGGAAAGGCTCTCTCAGAGCAGCCCATTGAGAAGACAACTGCACTCAGTGTGGCTCTAAACACTGCCCACAAACCAGGTATTAATCACTGCTCCAAAAATCACATGAGGAACCCTGCAATAACTTGGTGAGTTTGGTTATTCACTACTTAAAACCATAAATGAAAGATCTGTGCACAGCGTCTGTCCTGTTGCCACACAATTAGCTGTCTATTTTCCAGCAGCAAGATCTATCCTTGTTTCTTTCCATCTTATTCTAACAGGCAATGGATTGGCAACCTTATTTTGGGGTGCAGTATAAAAGGCATCACAAACCAACCTTGTTCTTCAGAACACATATTCTGATCTGTAAAACTTGCTTTGACTAAGCATCATGTGACTATTTAATAGTCACAAACAACTAGCGATAGTCCAGAGGTGACTTATATCAAGACCCAGAGCAGATAACTAGTATCTTTATTATTTTCAGGTATAATGATAAATATTGTTATTGCTATGCAAATGAGTTATTGCAAAGAAAAAAGATGTGATCAATGTGATTCAGGGATTCATTTAGTGTAGCAATTCTCATTTTCCTGTGTCAGACCCATGCAGTTCCCTGTGTCACTTCTCAAAAAGCAGTGCACAGCACCAGGTGGGGCAGCACCTCATGGCAACACTGATGTACCTGAGGGCCAGCACGGACTTTATCACCTTTTCTTTTGGGTTGTATGGAATATGGCTTGGGATCCTGCCATACAAGGTACCAAGTTATTCTGGGATTGTATCCCTAAGCTCTCCCTTCCAAGTCATAAGCTTGGACTTGGTACATTCAGTAACGTTTGTGAGAGATAACCAGAGAAAACAGAGTTCTTGGATCACTGAGAGAAAAATAGTTGTATGTGGAAAATCTGTTTCAGAGAGCAGCAGGGAGAATGATGAAGATCAGCTCACCTTCATCACTCAGTGTGACATGTTCCCACTGCTTATTTACTGTTCCACAAGTCACTTGGCAGGGAAGACAAAGTTATCTTTAATTATTTAGGGAACACCAATATAAGCAGATGACAGTTAAAGCCTTCCCAGTTCATGTTACAAATGCTTTGCTGATTCTGACAGTAACCTGGAGGCTTTCTTCACCAAGTTTCTGAACTACCCATGTTATACACACCTTATCTCTTTTTTTCCATCCCCATTTTAACCCAAATTCCCCCAGAGATCTCAAAAGACAGCTTTTGAAACCTCTTTGAAGATAGGTGGCAATGTAGAGGAGAGTTCCATAGTACACTCTGGATTGAAAGGAGAAAGCAACAGCAGAAATTTATCCCTTATACACCAGAGAACCTGTGTGGGAGAGAGGCAAGCACCTCATCTGCTGCAATGATTTCAGAGTTTACACCTTAGATATGAGAACCTGAACAAAACACTTAAGGAATTCAGGCCTCTTGAACTCCTCTGTTCATCATATTAATTGTCCTTTTACAGCCTTAGGGTTTTTTTTTTTTATTTTTATGACCTTTCATAGCTCCCAACACATGAACTGTTTGAATCCCCACGTACTTATATTTAAATATCTGTAATACCAGCTTGGAGAAATCAAGGCAAGTTTTGCAATATTATCTAAGCATCGTAACAACCACCTGCAATGTTACAAATCCAAATAAGAACTTAAAGTGTGTGCAGATTGGATTGATAAAACACAAGCTGATTTTCACAAACGTGTTTGATCGGATGCTTTCTGCCTATTCCTATTCCATTCAGACTTAAATACTTTAAAAGAGGGCCCTTACTTTCAGAAAAGGCTAAAATCTGCTCAGATATATGGAATGGAAGATACATGACTCAAAATAGAAAACAAAACCCCTTATCTAGTGACCCAGATCTACTCTGTTAACAGGTAGGATATCCCATTGCTATCATGAACATCTGAGTTATTCACTTGATGCATTTATTTGTAATATAAATAATCCTGTGCAGTTAAGTACTCAGCTTTACAGTATCTCATAATCTTGTTGTACTTACACAGAGTAAGTATCCATTACCACTTGGAACACTCATTTAGCTGCTCAACTGACTGCTTAATGAGCTCTGGAAAGTAAAAGCCTTATCTGCAAAAAGCCAGTGTAGAAAGAAGCGTGTATGCAGTCCTTTCTCCAAAGCAAGGCAAAGTATTTGTTCAGACTTAATGTGAAAAGGAGTTAGATTAGGGAGAGTGTTCAGAAAAACAGAAATGAAATAAAAGATGAAATGCATATGGTTTTTTCATGGAAACACATGAAAGCAATGGTTTTTACCATTCATTGAATACTCTATTGTTAGAATTTTGTCTCTATAAATACCATCAGACTTTCAAAATCTCTCCTGGGAGCTAGGCCTGCTGCCTCACCCCTACCCAATAAATCCTTTAAGAATTCCATGTAGCAACAGGTCTAGTGCAGCTCCCTTTAACAGCTTCTTTTGGAGTGCTTAATAATGAGTCATTCTGGTCTGTGTTTCAGCTCCAGAAATACAGAGTGGGACATCATTAGCTGCACTCACTGAGGTTTTAATTAACATACTAGTCATCGTTAAATGTTTAAAGGATCCCGTCAGTAACTGCCGAGTACTTCCCTTTCACTCACCACTCATTTGGAGCTCCACGCAGGACTCCCAAAGTTACAGTGAATCGTGGCCCTGCCACTGCTGCCAACACAGCTTAAAACCAGAGCCATCACTTCAGAGATGCCCAAAAGGGATCAAACAGAACTCGGAAATTACCATCGAGATCATACAGACTGTTTCTCACCATGGACCTGCAGCATCACTCAAAGGCCCTCAGCCACAAGTATTGGCTGCCACAGAACCCTAAGTTTAAGAAGTGTTCCATGAACTTTTACTTGTCTGTCAATTGGAAAATATTGTTTAAAGCAGACTTTGAGTCATTTCTATGCTTTAAATTAAGTTTATGCTTATTTGGCTGCTTAAGAGCCCACATTTTTAAAAGATATAATTTGTCTATATTGACTTTTTCATTAAAACAAAAACATCTTCACTGATCGCGCAGCAAACAGAGCACTTAATCCTTCCTCGTGAGACAGCATTACTCAAAGGTCTGGTATGCAGCAATCCTTACATCTGTAGGAAGAGCACTGGCACTACAGAAAGCTTCCTTTTAGTCCTGTATATGAACAAGGAGAAACTGAATAATTGGTCAAACCCCATTATTTGTCATTCCAGCAGCCAAAACTGAGCTGCTTCTCCCCTCTTTGTTCAGCGTGCAGCCCTGGGCGTGTCCCAGAGCTGGCACATTAACCCAGAGCTCTGTTAATGTGTCATGATGCAGCAGCCCCCAAAGGAAGTGTGACAAGAAGCTGTTTCCTGCTCTCTGCTCACTGTGTGGCCACATTATTCATCAGTAACTAACAACAGCTTCAGTTTGTCTACACAGAAACTGCTTGGTTACACATACTGATACATCCCACAAAAAAAACCCCACAAAAACACCGAACCCAGCCCCCAAAGACAAACAAAAAGAAACCCAGGAAAACTTATGTAAAATCCATATGCTCTCTTCCTATAAATACTTATTTGCCATTGTTCACATAGGTCTGTCCTGTGCTTATGACACTTGTCAGTCAAGGAGTTTTTTTTCCAATGTTTTCTCTGCCCTTATGGTGAGGTTATCAGCATGACGCCAGTCAAATGAATTGGTGTAACAGTTGTATGAGGTCTCCAAATCACTGTTGCCATTTTATGGGAGAATTGGTCTCATGAAAGACAGAATACTGTGAATTTCCCGATTAACTGCAAATGAGCAAAGCTAGGAGCAGCTAAAAACTGACAAAGCTCTGAGGTAGTAAGAGTGAACTGCTGCCAGATTGTAAAAAGAAGGGCTGGGTGGGAAGCCAGGATCCCTGACTCTTCAAAGATTAGGTTTTCCTTCTGTTATCCCTTCCCTCATCTTTTATCACTGTTCCCAAAGCTCGGCAGCTGCTGGGAACCAGGCACGAGGCAGAACAGATCTAAAGGGCAAACCAGCACTGCCCCACCATGACTCAACACACACCCATTGCTGAAGTGCAACAAGCTTCTCCTTCACACTGGAGAAACATAAATAGGCCGTGAAAGAAACAGGTCAGTCATGTCAGACAGATGCAAACTCCAAGAAAAAAAACACCTCTGACACGAGATACCAATAGGAGGGAAAAGATTTCTTGTTATCATTCATGACTCAGGTTAATTTCAGCTTATTCATGGCTGCTGGCCACGGAATGCACAGGAAAAATAAGTCCCAGAACATTCCCGAGAACAGGCAGTGCTGCTGCAGAAGTTAAAATCCAGAACCAGAAGGATTTTCCTTAGAAGTGTCTCTGCCCTGTAAACTGCTCCTAGTTCTGTATCTGAGCACATTGCAGCAACGCACCAGTACTTCAGAGCCTCCTAAATGAACCAGTCCTTTATCAGTATAATTGATAATCCTAACCATTTTTTAGTGTTTCAGGTTGTTCTGATTTGTACAAAGCATGTATTTACTTGCTGAATAGAAAGTTTAGTCATGTTTAAGATACAGACAAGCAGAAATAATAACTCTGTACATCTGAATACCACTTGTGGCCATCAGAGAAAGATTAATTAATAAAAGAACTATTTGGAATCATACTTTAACTTATAACTTTATACTTTAAGGGAGGATAACATACAAACAAGATATAGTTGTTGAGGCAGACATTTCTATAGGGGAAAAAACCCCAACAAACCCAAAGATGTTATGCAGGCTAACTGCCTGGACCACTTTTTTCTTCAAAATGGATTCTACAATCAAAAAGATTTGATATTTTCAATAATTAATGTATATATTTTAGAAGCAGGCATTTCATTTCAAGCAATACAATTTTTGCATATTTTTAAGCCATCTTTTTATGCAAAAAAAGGAGCTGCCATTACAGGAATGTATTTAGGCAACTCTTAATATATTTCACTTTAGAGAATCAAACTCCTCTATTCCTTTGTTCAGTTGTTAGGACAGGATGCTTGATTTTGAAAAAGAAGCTCTAAAATTCTCATGTTTGTGTCACTAAAACCAGAATAGCATAATCCTGGCTGCTGTGCATCACTTTAACACCTCATTAGCTTCAGTTCTAAACAAGTATATTAGCCCAGGACCTAATGTTAGAATAACTAAGTTATTTAGTAGTTCCAATAGTTATTTCGTTGCGTTTCCTATACTTAATTAGTAAATAAATATGCAGAAACCAACAGTAAAAGGCACTGACTTGTGCATTTGGACTGCAGACGTGAAGCTAAACAGAGCCCATCATGACTTATCAACGAGCAGGGTGACAGACGAGCTGCTTTGCCTCGGGCGGGAAGGGGAGCGCGGCCCCGCGCTCAGTGCCCTGCGCTCAGTGCCCTGCGCTCAGTGCCCTGCCCTGCGCTCAGTGCCCCGCGCTCAGTGCCCTGCGCTCAGTGCCCTGCCCTGCGCTCAGTGCCCGCGCTCAGTGCCCTGCGCTCCGTGCCCTGCACCGCGCTCAGTGCCCTGCGCTCAGTGCCCCGCTCTCAGTGCCCCGCGCTGTGCCCCGCTCACAGTGCCCCGCGCTCAGTGCCCTGCGCTCAGTGCCCTGCCCCGCTCTCAGTGCCCCGCTCTCAGTGCCCCGCGCTCAGTGCCCCGCTCTCAGTGCCCCGCGCTCAGTGCCCTGCCCCGCGCTCAGTGCCCTGCGCTCA
>VXBT01003517.1:407319-420273 GCA_013400235.1 Oriolus oriolus | reverse complement strand
CTCAGTGCCCCGCGCTGTGCCCCGCTCACAGTGCCCCGCTCTCAGTGCCCAGCGCTCAGTGCCCCGCACTCAGTGCCCCGCACTCAGTGCCCTGCCCCGCGCTCAGTGCCCCGCACTCAGTGCCCTGCCCCGCGCTCAGTGCCCGCGCTCAGTGCCCCGCACTCAGTGCCCTGCCCCGCGCTCAGTGCCCCGCACTCAGTGCCCCGCACTCAGTGCCCTGCCCCGCGCTCAGTGCCCCGCTCTCAGTGCCCCGCGCTCAGTGCCCGCGCTCCGTGCCCGCGCTCGGCGCCCCGCGCTCGGCGCCCCGTCCCGCCGCGCTGCTGCCCCTGGAGCCGCAGCCGCAGCACGGAGCTGCCACACGCCGGGAACAGCCGGGAACAGGGCTGAGGCTCTGGAGAGATGCAGCAAGGGCAGCCCCGGAGTTCTGCTCAGAACTGGGCATTCCACCCTCCCGCGCAGGGCTCGGCACTAGAAACTGTCCTTTGCTTTCTAAATATTCTCCTTTCTGTGGAAAGATTATCGGATGAATATAACCCATCTGCCAGGACGGTCACATTGGAAAAGCCCAAGGTTCAAGCCGTTGGTCAGGAACAAGCAAAAATTGTTTCCTCCACCTCAGTCAAGTGCCCAGCTGCTTACATACTGCTGATCCACTAAGCCGAGATACTAACAAGCATATTATTACGCTAGCTTAATATAAAAATATTTACACAGAAATAAGTGTAAGCACTGGACATACTCGAGCAATCACATTTAAGAAATTCTAACAAACTGCTGCCAAGCAGCTCCTTTTGTATTTTATAGAACATACTAAAAAAAGGAAAATATACAAGGCAGGTGATAGACAAAGAACTGGAAGGTTTTTTCCCCAAGTTATTGTTGTTGGGAAGAAATTATGAATATTAATTCATATTATATACCCCTTTATTTACTAAAGTGAGTTTACAATACACTTTTCCCACCTAAAAAAACTGCAACAGAATCCAAAGACTTTCAAAACTGCTGTAAAAATTATATACTTCTAGTTTTGGATATCACTGTGTTTATCCAGTAAGTTGTCCTTAACTGCTATTGTGTATGGAAATTATATTTATGAATACTTGAAAGCCCAATTACTAATTAACGATGGCTATAACATTGTAAATCTAAGTTTGCCGTGTGCTATGCTCCAGAACAATTACATGATGCAGTTGTGGGTTTTTTCAAGTCCCTTATAAACATAAGCGCACTGCAGTGAATACTGAAAACTGCTTCTTGGAATGGGAAGAACAAGATCGATCCAAGTTGTTATTTGTTCACATAAAGAACATGACAGAGAGCCAGTAAAGTTTTCACTGACAGGCAGCAGAATTATCTGCTACAGTTCTGACTCATAAGCAGCTTGCTGCTATATTTAGCAGCAGAGGAATGTTTACTTGATTACCTCTCCTATAACAATAAATAAGATTTTACTGAAATCTGTGGAATGTACTGGTAAGGATTTCACGGAGTGTGACATAATGAATGCAAAGCCCAAGACCCCCTCAATTAACCAAAGAATCCATTATAAAACTTAAAATAATGTCTCAGTGGTTAGACACGGGGAGTTGCTCACAATTACGTCATCTCCCTTATCTAAACATTCATAGGGTCAAAACATTCTTAACTCGAGTTTCTACACCCATGAACAAGTGCCCATGTAATTGCTTTTAGGGGTTCGGTGACCTCACTGAGATGAGGTCTCCCAAACCCTCCTCAGACGCAGGAACTGACCCTGCAGCCTGGTTTCACTGCATTTTCTATCAGAAAGCAAATCTAGAGAAGTTTTTTTTAAAAAAGTTCTGCAAGAAGAGGCCCTCCAAAGACAGCATTGCCAAAGCCCCAAAGCCATGCACTCCCCTGCCAAGGCTGTTTGTTTAGGCGTGCCCTGACAGCGAGCAGAGCCCCAGAGCTCAGCCTAGGCAGTCCGGAGCCCGAGCCCCAGAGCTCAGCCTAGGCAGTCCGGAGCCCGAGCCCCAGAGCTCAGCCTAGGCAGTCCGGAGCCTGAGCCCCAGAGCTCAGCCTAGGCAGTCCGGAGCCCGAGCCCCAGAGCTCAGCCTAGGCAGTCCGGAGCCTGAGCCCCAGAGCTCAGCCTAGGCAGTCCGGAGCCTGAGCCCCGCGGTGTCCCACACCGAGTAACGCCTCCCTGAGCTCAGACTAAGGGAACCTTGGGCACTGCTCTGCATCAACACTTACTCTGCCTTAGCCTGCTGGAGCACATTACAGCCAGGGCTTGCTTAACCAGCTGCCAATTAGAAATAAATATAGTTCTGTATCGCTAGGAAAAAAATTCAAGGAACACTGTGGTTTACACAGAAAAGCCATGATGTTCTAGAAGCCACCTACAGAATAAGCTTTAAGTAAGTTCTTAACTGTAGATGCTGGCTTGGGACAGGCATTTGGTTATTAAGGATAGAATAAACAGGTTGGTTAAAGCACAGATTGACTTTGGAAAAATAATTTCAGGAGTCAATTTAACAGATTAACCATGGCTAGTCAGATTACATTAAGATTAAATTAGTAGAGCACAAAGGATGAAAAGGGAAATTTGAGTCATATTATCACCATGGGATTTTATTAATTACTTAAAAGTTTCAAAAAATTAAGTGTTTTACAACTATACTAGGTTCATTAAACAAGGGGAAAGAAAACTGACAAAACCACAAGTGCAATTTTGAACTCATAGGATGACCTAAAACCATCAGTTTATTTAAAATACTACATTAAGATGCAAAAAGGACCAGAAATAAACAAAAACATTCCTCTTTATTTCAACTGGCTGGTCTGAAAGTAATTAAATCCAGAAAAGCTCTTCTGCTGCCATAAAACTAGAAGTACTGTATGTCGATATTTCCCATCTAAGTGAGTCAAAAGACATCCCTTTGTATAACTACAAATACAAGCCAGCAGTGCTGCTAAAATCCAGCCTCCATCACTGCCTGAGGCACTTTTTAGGCACCTTCGGCTACAAACAGAGACTGCACAAACATGAAATGCCAGCAGCTTCAAAACATAAAGCAGTAACTCAGAAGCATAACTTGGGTGTAACAAGTGATTTCATTAAGAGCAGCACTCAACAGGCTAATAAAATACCTGACAAATCCCTGCTGGCCACACAAGCAAACTCCCAGGAGGTCCAAAGGAGCTTTCCCTGGCTGGAGCATTATGTTGGCTATGTGAATGTCCTTCATTAAGTTCTTCCTATTTGCACTTAGGGTTTCATGTTAACATTTTCCCTCTTTAATCTTTAAGCCACTAAAAGCCAACCTCAGGCTGTAATTTTGCCTTTTCCCCTCCCTTGGTTGTGGTTTACAGCCCTCTCACGGCTGTTCCTCAAAATGGAGCAATTTCCTCCAGCCAAGATGAGGGAGCTGGGCCAGCTCAGAGCAGGGAGCCACATCCCTGAACGGGCTTTTCACTCTTCTCTCTGACCAGTCTCCCCTCTTGTACCACTGCAGGCATTTCTGAGAGCACATGACAGGCAAGCTCAAGCAACTGAGCTAAACTCAGCCATTTTTGTCAAATAAGGTAAATTTTAACCTTGATCACTTTTGCAATCCACTTAACGCAGTCACATGAGTGTTTGGTGTACACAAAAGAAAGCACCAGGACACGGGAAAGGGTACCAGGCAGAAACAAAAGAATAAAATTCGTCTTGCAGCAGCCCTAATATTTTAAAGTGACACCGAAGTCCAGATGAAATTTCAAGCAACTTCCAGCTAACAACATTCCCTTAGCAGAACTATAAGAAGTATACAGAGAAAAGGCAAAGGAAAGCAGGAACTTTACAGCAAAGACTTCCGAACCAAGTGAGGTTCTGTTACTGCACAGACACAGCCCCCAGGCAGTGAATGCTCCCACTGCCCTCAGGTTGCTAAAATTGTGTCCTTAATGAGGGGGTGGGAGGTTCAAACATCCTTTGGAGAATTTAAAGAGACAAATCCCCCCAACAAGCAATAACCGTGATTTACACCACAGAACCCCAAATTGCAGCAGAGACAGGGGCCATGGAGCTCCATGCCAGTTCCACTCCTTCCTTAGACTGCAGGGAAAGCACTCAGTGAAGTTTGGAACCACCTGGCCAAACTAGGAGACCCTGACCTTTCTTGTGCCATCAGATACCTTTAGCAGCTGACACTGCTACCTCCTGGAGCTCTCTGAGTGCCCTCTTGCTGCTCCTGGCTCTCTTTCAGAGCCTCTTGTGGACAGTCTCACCTCTGTCCAGCTGTCTGTGAAGATTACAGCGCCCTCTCCTCTGGACTTTAACTCTCTCCTGCTGCTATCTTCTCCTTGGACAATTTCATCCACAGATTTCCAGACCATTTCTATTCTGAAATCTTAAGACTGTCAGAAACATCAGGTTCTTCAAAAAAATGGATAATAACCATTCCTGCAAATGGAACCTATGCTCTCTTACACAAGAAACTTGCATTTCTTTGTCCCATCCTTGTCACTGGAGCATTGTGTCACCTTCCTGTGGTGCATTAAGCAATGGAACAAGCATCTGCCACGTTCTTGTGCTCATGTTCCTCCAGAGAGGCCTGTGCAGGAGAGGGTTTTGCATTGGCACCTTTGGATTCATACTCCCCATCACTGAAGGCTCAATAAAGAACATGATTGCAAAGAGTTCTGACCCAGAAATAGGCAATAATATCCACTGATCTGACTGATGAGATTAACTTGCCCTCAGCCTATAGACTTTGCCCTCTTTGCACAATTTCAATTGATCTTCAAACACATGGCTGAGAATTGTGGCAGCCTGGGTGCACAGTATTGGTCCCTAAGTCAACGTGGCAGCAGGAAAGGATAAAAATCTTGCCAATTTTCACCATACAAACTGTCACATCTCATGACCCAGAGCACTTTCAGTGGAGAGTTAAAGCTGAGAGAATATCACTGTCAGCCTGGTAATGTCCCGCTGCCACATCTGTGCCCTTTCCTTATGCCAGAGCCAGGGATTCTACAGGTGGGGATTGGCTCAGCACACTAACCTGGCAGAAAACTATTCTTTTTCTTCTTTATTGATTTTGTATCACATAAAGTGCTGAACAAGTCCACTGTGCACGTGGATAAAGTGAGGGAAATATAAACCACTACCACCCTGAGAGTCATCTCTTCTTACACGAAATGAAGCCTAATGTGCGTTATCATCATGGGAAAAACCACATTCTCTTGGGCCAAGCCTCAAACTCATCTTCAGCTACTTGTCTGGCTAAAAATAGACAACTGTGCATGTGCAGGAGAAGATCAGCGTTAATCTTGCTCCTCACTGTCATTATTTTAGCACATGCCATCTCCATTCATTTATAAAAAGGACTGAGTGGACAAGCAAAGAATTCTGGTTACAGGTTGCAGAACTTTGCTTATCACAAGTCAGTTCAGTGTGAGCAACACTTAAGGAACTAAGAGACACAAAAGGAAGAATAATTCAGAACAAACCAAAAATGTAGAACAAGAGAAGATCCTTGTTTTCTGCAGTATTTCACATGGCCCCATCCTGCTAGAACTGTGCTGGATGACAAGGATGCATATTAGGCTTCAGAGCCAGGTTCTTCCCTCAGAAAAGATAAACATACAGTTGATTTCAGTGAAAGTTAATAAAGACTCTTAAGTTAAACACAAATATTGAGTGAACCAAAACCAACATCGGGAGTACACCAAATACATTCCTGCTCAGCGTAATTCTTCTCATTCCTCAAAGCTGCAATACCTGCTGGTCAAGATATTTAACTGAGTCAATCTTTCAAATAACATGATGGAATTATATAAGAAAATTAGTTTACGTACTAAATAACTGCATCATATAACTGGTTTATCCCCCTTGAAAGAAGCTGTTTAAATAATCCCACTGTTGGCTCATGTAAAAGGCCACACTTGTAAATTGTGTCCCATTATTCTCCCCAAAAATGGGCTTTGGTGGAGTTAGCACAGCTATGGAAAAACCTTTTGTGCAGATATGGTGATGGAGGTCCCTCCCTACACCACCAACAAATGATTTGTGCTACACACAAGGGCAGAACAGTTAAGTACAAAATAAAAATCCATCTCTTTCTAGCAAGTGAAACTATTATTAATATGCTGAACAGGCAATTACCATGGGTGAACATTGCTATGTTTTTTATCTTCCATTGAACAATTTGAACAAAGATTTCTTAACATGATCTTTAGCTTTAATCAGGCCTATTTCTGTCCATCTGCCTGGAAGCTCTTCATTAGCATTACTAATGCCTTCACCATGTACATTATTTCCAACAAAATGAACTTTATTTCCACCCAGAAACCTGCTTGTTGAAGTATGGGCTATGGGGAGATACATTTGAAGCTACTCCACTGATAATTATTCATTCTCTGCACTGTAGAATTCTTATTTGTTAGGGTTTTGCATCATGTACAGAAATTGTAAACACTGTTTGCCCATGATAGAGCTTTCTTTGTAGACAAAATAAACAAAGTAGGAAAGTTCCCCTGTAGAGCAGCCTGGCCATTAAACACCCAGTTTGGTTCTGTCGTGCTCTGAGCAGCCCTGGGTAGCTACAGAAATGTGGTTTATTAAGAGAATGGCTGTGCTATTTAGTTCTTGTGAAGAGCTGTGAAGATGTACAAACGCAGGATAAACAGAAAGGTCTCTATGAATGTGGTCAAGGGAAGCCTTGTAGTAAATAAAAGGAGTTTATTTTGAACTGTTCAGTTATGTTCGAGAAGCAAATTGTGCTGTGAGACACGAACATCAAAAGGTATTTTCTAAACAATTTGGGGAAGATCCCACAGCCAGATCAGCTGTGAACTCAGCCATGGGGCTGTGGGGAGATGTGCAGAACAGAGAGAAAAACTCTCCAGGAGCCTTCAAGAGGAAAAAATGTCCCCGTGTGAAGAAACAGCTTTTCAGTTTCCTTCTGCAGAACTGCAGGCAGTGACAGAACTGTACTGTCAGAGACAGACAAAACAGAGGTGCTGGGTGTCTAAAACACCAGAGATGACAGAAAAAGAATAAGAAATTAGTAGCTTTTACTGAGACCTTGAATGCTCTATTTAAATCCACAATTACTACTGGGATTTGACTCTAAATCACAAAGATGTACTATATTGTTAAAAAATTGTAAGGTAGGGTAGCACATGTGAGTAATAATAATTGTATGTTTAAAAACTGAGACAGAGTGTCTAGTGGCAATGTTAACATTTTTTTTTTCTCTCTGTGCAGATCATCTCCAGTTCTTTCAGGCTTGGAAGAAAACTCAGTATTGTGAGACATAACTGTGTTTTATTCACATCGAGCAGTTATGTCCTAGAACATAAAATGTTGGGAAAAAAAGAGAAGTACTAATGCAAAAAATTCTGATTATTCTATGGAATAGATACTTTAAAAGTAAAGGGAAAAAAGAGAATAAATTATTAATTAATTACTGTTACTTCAAATATCAGCTGTTTACTTAGTTTTTCTTGTGGGGAAAGCCCAAAATCAAGAAAAATAATTTCTTTTTTTTTTACGTTGTCCTCTGAAGTAATCCTGTGCAATTTTTTCTACATGCCTTGTTTCTAGAAAACACAAATGGAGCAAGAATTATGTTTTCTTACTGTTCTTTTAAAACCTGAAAGCAGAAAATCTTTTGGAGAAGATAAACCTCGCTGTGATGTAGAATTATACACTAAGTGGTGAAAATGGAGTAAAGAGTGACACCATCGCTCACCTAAATCAGTTACTTGCTTCAAGGAGAGAAAATGCTTGTAACAAAGAAGTAACACATTGGAAAATATAAACCTAAAACCTGTATTGATGTTTTGTTTCCTAAGTATTACGGGAGCCTGGCCTGGAGTACATTAAAATCACGAATAATTTTTTTTCAGATTAAAACAATTATTCAGTTTAATGAAGAAAGCGCTTTGACACAAGGAAACTTCATATTTTTACTGTATCATTTGATAATGGTGTAGCTCATCCAGCTGCAGTGCTTGAGGTTTTAAATCAGATCTAGATTCAGTGAGTCAGGCTGCACTGCAGGTTTGCTGTGAGCACAGACACAATCACCTCCCCAACATATTCAGCATGAAACCTTTTCTAAACAATAGGTGGGAAACTGTCAACTTCCTCTTCCCACAACTGAGGACGGGCAAAACGTGTAAGGTACCTGGGAAGTGAAAAGTTTATAGCCCAATAAATGAGCTGTGGTGCAGCCATCTCACAGCTGCTTAAAAACAAGCTGGAGCTGTAGCCATGGAGAATTCACCTTGCTGGAGTGTAACCCTCAGCCATTTAAAGGAATGTTCAGAATCAGCTGTGGTTTTCATTAACATTTGCGATGCTGTGCATGATTGTAACATGAAATGTCACTGGTTAAAGGTTAATACAAGATATTCTAACGTACGTTCAAATCACTAATAAATTTTATACACGTGTGATAGTAACTTCTTGTGACTTCATTTACGGAAACACTAGAGAATGTTCACTTATTGCCTCTAGAAGGCCAGGAAATTACGGTTTAGATTAAATAATGCTTTAGCAAACAAGTAGTTCTTCGAATTATCAGTGAGTGGATTTTCTGTGGATTTTAGTTTCCAAATAAATAACATTTATTAAGTAGTCAAAGAGAGTATTTTTTAGAAAATGAGGTAACTTTGTCAATAGAGACTATCTATTCATATGCAATTAATGCTCTTCATTTATTTTAATTGCTTAGCAGTTAATACTTCTAATCCTATTTTCCCACCTGTTAAGATAAGCTATTCAACCCCATGCTTATCTTTTTGTTATTTACCACATTCTCATGCACTGTAAACAAGCTTAGACTGATTTCCTTCTGAAGATAAATTCAGGAATTTTTAAAAATTCCTAAATGTAGATAGATTCCAACTAAAACTGCAAAAAGGAGGAAGAGACGGGAGAGTAAAAACTGACTGCAGGAAGAGAGAAAAGCTTACGGCCCAACAAGAGCAGGGGAAGGCTGGTGGTGTGTTTTCTGTGGTACAGTGGTTGTGCTAATGACATGGAATTTCTGGATGAAAAGCCGGGCAATGTACTGCTGGGTGACTTAGCAACATATTTCCTGTTTGTGGTGAAGTTAAATACTGTGTGTTTTCTCTTCTGGCAGCATGCAGAGCAATGACTTTTTTTCTTTTTTTCGCCTCCAGTGCAGTTAGGACAAAGACTTCAACACTGTTAACTTTCTTCTTCAGTTCTAGAAACGTGGAGAACAGAACAAATCCCAGGGACTGAAAATTGCATCGCTGTTCTGGTGATCTGTCAGCTGCACTTGTCAAGCACAAGCCTGTGCCTTCTCTGGCAAATGCAGATCCTACCACTGAATCTATGAATTCTCATAAACCCAGAATCATTTTCCTTTTCGGATATACTTGGAGTGAGTGCCTTCTGCAACCTTGTGTGACTGAACTTTTGGTCTGTTTAGAGGGTGTTAGAGCTGTAAGGTCTCACACTGCTGGCCTGGCCAGCCATCCTCAAAGGCCCATTTTGTCCCAGTTCAGATGGAAATAACGCATGTTTTGGGGATGCTCAAAATACCTCATGCTTATCAGTCTCTGATCATTTTGCTGTAAGATAATTGTGTGATCTCTGTGAGCTGCTGTGGTTGTGTGACTGAACAGGACTGGTTACACACGAAACCATGAGGAGAAATGCCAGCACCTACAGAGCAGCAGCGTTTTGGAGTTCCATGTTTGCACTGCTGTGAAGTGATATTTGTAATAAATAGTTCTGAAATCCATTTGCTTCAGAGATGGAGCCAAGTTAAGAACAGTTTGTACAACTACTCGTTTCCACCCTCAGGCCACACTGTTGCTCTCGGAGTTGAGCCAAAATACTGCATTGCAGTGTCTGCCAAAATGAGGTTTGTCTGCTTGCCTTAAGCAGGGTTGTGGTTTTCTGGAGAGTTTTTTGTTTGTTTTGTTTTGGTGTTGAGGGGCTTTTCCATTCAATTTTTTCCAAATTGGGATAGCTACATTATTTCTCTTCACTCCTTTTGCTTGGAATTACCTGCAGAGTTT
The DNA here is from genome assembly GCA_013400235.1 of Oriolus oriolus. Lineage (NCBI taxonomy): Eukaryota > Metazoa > Chordata > Aves > Passeriformes > Corvidae > Oriolus > Oriolus oriolus. The sequence continues at coordinate 410,262 of VXBT01003517.1, read as the reverse complement.
ATATGGTCATGGAGGTCCTTAGTTCATACATGGAATATTTGCTTCTCAGTCCTGGGAACTGGAGCGGGGCGGGGGAACACTAAAATGCAGCAGTATGACTAAAAACGCTTTCAAAAAAGCAAACAACAGGCTTTAATTTCTGCCGAGGAGGCTGTGAAGTAGATCTAATGACACTTGATCTATAGCAAGCTTTTCAAAAAGGTCTCCAGCAAATCCTGCAGCACTGTTTTGTACAACACAAACAACAGTTTCAAGCCACAGCTGAAAACTCTGTATGGAGACTTGCAAAGTATTTGTAAATTAGAGTTAAAAAAATGACCTAACTGTGCTAAGCAAGCAGCCATGTGTCCCAGGAGAGCCGGCAAACCCAGGAAAGGGAACCAAGAGCAGCTGTGCGGTGACTTTTCATCACATGATGCAGCTGCAGCCTGATGGTTGCACATCTTTCCTCCACCAAGGCAAGGGTAGAGTTAGACAAGGGTACGGTTATTGCAGCGTACCAGCACCAAAATGGCAAATCTCTCGTGCTTGCAGTGTGATGTGCATTGTCCCCACACCTGACTTCACTGCTTTTTGTGTGTTTTGCTTAAATCGGGAATGTGATCTGAGTTTTACTCCATCAAAACTAAATTAACTCAAGGCCTGACTGTACATTTGCTCAATTTTCTCAATTTCTCACATGTGCACTTGCTTTCACTCATACCACAAATTATTTTTGGCATGTTGTGCCAGCTGCTCTTGAATCTTAGAGGTCAGTTCAATGTAAAGGTTTTACTGAAGAACATTTGGCTAATGCAGTACAAGCAGCATTGTGGCAAATTTAGAAAATTTGAGGACAAAAAGTTCTTGAGCCCTTGAGAGTTATGCTGAACAAATAGAGCTACAGAATTTGGATTAAAAACTCTTAAATAAATCATTCTCTTTTTTCTCTGAATGTGGACTAACTGAACTTTGTGCTCCAGATATGGATGCTGCTTAATACAGAAAAATAGAGACAGCAGAGAAAAAACCAAAATGGTCATTAGGGCTAACTGAAGGGAAGAAAAATCCAGATTTGAACATTTCTTTTTAACTAACCATTTTTGAACTGTTGCTGCAGAATGATAGCCTGTAACTATAAATGGATATCGTTGGAAATAACACCACATTGCCTGACACTGCAAACAAGTGATTAAATTCATGATTACTTGATTAATTTCATAATTCCAACTTACATATGATTAAGCTGGTATCATAAACTGTGCCCAAATAATTATTGTTAAAATCAACAGAATGAAAAAAGGAAGATTTGTACTAGAAGGAAGAGATGCATCTCAAAGGAAAGTTTAGAACAGAGCAGCTAGACAGAGCTGGCCTATTTTATAACCTCCTATCTTCTGCTGGCAAGATTCTACTCTGATTTTAAGACCCCTGCCAGTTTTAGAGCTGTCATTTTATTTGAAAGCTGGTATTGTCAGATTTTATCAACAGGTTTTCATTGCTGCATTTAAAAGAGAAGTATTTCCCCCAGTACTCAGGTAAAGCCTCAGAGAGTCACGAGAAATGCAGAGAGCCACCTGAATCTCAGGCTTTGCATCACTATGTATGTATTAGACAGAGACCAGAAAATTCACTCTGCTGTCTTGCTTGCCTTTCCAAAAGAACAAACCCCCTGTGGAAGCAGTGCTGAGTTGGGACCCTCTCCTAGAGGGCAATAAACTGATACATTTACATCTGAATGAGAACTCCAAAGGATTGCCCTTGTCCCACCAAGACAACAGGTTCATGACTGTGTTCACAACTGTTTTCTCAACATAATTTAGCAAGCATAGATTCAGCTATACCAACACAAACTGTGTATTTTTTCTTTCTTTTGTTTGTGGTAACAGTAGCTCAATTTTATTTAAAAATCCACAATTATCCAAGCAAGGCCAGGTGGGACAACCCGAGCAACCTGGTGTAGGGGAAGGCGTCCCTGCCTATGGGAGAGGGGTTGGGCTAGATGATCTTTAAGGTCCCTTCCAACCCAAACACTTCAGTGATTCTGTGATCCCTTGCGTCTATGAACATTGTCCCTTGTTGGTCTCCAAAACCCACAAGGAAAATACAGGGAAACACACGTCAGTCAGAGCTCCCACACTGGGGAGCCCTGCATGTGCAGGCTCTGGGCCCTCTGCTCACGGCCCAGCGGCTGCAGAGCGAGGCACATCCCATGGAAACCAGGCTTGGCCGGGGATCATGGACTGCCACGGCCACCACCGGCCCCGCCTGGCAGGCCCAGCACCAGCGCCTGCCTCTCCCCCTGCCCCCGAGCCGAGCTGGGGCAGCGCTGGGGCGCAGCTCTGCAGAGAAGGAGCCGGGGGTGGGAGCTGGGCACGGCCCGGCCGAGTGCCCTGGCACCCTGAACCCCGTGCCGGGCTGAGCCCATCCCGGGCAGCTCGAAAGGGACGGGGATCCTGCCCCTGTGCTCAGCTGAGCCCCCACCCGCAGAGCTGCCCCAGCCCTGGGCCCAGCACAGGCAGGACCTGGAGCTGCTGGAGAGAGGCCAGAGGAGGCACCAGGATGAGCAGAGGGATGGAGCAGCTCTGCTGGGAGGAGAGGTTGGGAGAGCTGGGATTGTTCAGCCTGGAGAAGAGAGAGCCAGCTTTGGGGTGACCAGTGGCCTTCCAGAACCTGCCGGGAACTTGCAGGAAAGATGGGGCAAGATTATTTACAAGACAGGTAAATAGTAGTGACAAGACAGAGAGAATGGGCTCAAATTGAAAGCGCAAAGGTTTAGATAAGATATTAGAAAGGAATTGTTCCCTGTGCGGTTGCCCACAGCAGCTGCCCCATCACTGGCAGTGTGCAAGGCCAGGTGCGATGGGATTGGAGCCACCTGGGATAGCGGGAGGTGACCCCGCCCGTGGCGGAGGTTGGAAGCAAACGCTCTCCAAGGCCCCTCCCAACCCACCCCATTGTGCG
>VXBT01003517.1:323355-407093 GCA_013400235.1 Oriolus oriolus | reverse complement strand
GCGGGCGCGCCGCGGAAGAGGAGAGCCGGAACAAGCCCAAGCTGGTGAGCGCGCTGGGAGCCGGGCAGGGAACGGCCCGGGCACGAGGAGGAGGAGGAGAAGGGGGCGCGGATGCGCCGCGCCGCTTCCCAGCGGGAATGCGGGGCCAGGGCGCGCGGAGGGGCGTGGGAGCCTTTCCGGGCATTAAAAGGCTCCGCGCTTAAACCCGCCGGCGTTCCGTGGGGGCTTTGGGGGGCTCCTCAGAGAGGCAGCTGGCAGCCCCCGGCAGGGCCGGGCCGCGGTGCCGCTGGGGCCCGGGCGGTGGGAATTCCCACGCGGTGCGGCCGGGGATGGGCGCTGGCCCGCGGAGTTCCCACGCTGGGTGCGGGGACAGGGACAGCGACAGGGACAGCGCTGCTCCCGCAACCTCTGCCCCGCGCCGCTGGCAGAGCGCGGGGTGCGGCTGCCTCTGTCTGAGCGATCCCGGGCGCTGCTGGTCGTGATGCAAGCCACGTGCTTCCCAATGGAACTTCTCTCTTCATGGGAAAATAGTTTAAAAAGTTGGGCGGTTTCTAGCCCTTTTTTGGAAGGGTTTGATACGGGTTTGAACATAAATATTTTTTAGGACTGCAGTTTGTTATTATGGCTGGGCTCTTTGATTTTTTGCTGACAGACCTGATAAATTGAAATACAGATAGAGTTCAAAGCGACATCACTGGGTTGTACCACGCTTCATGAATGCTGTAGTAGCAAAACCCTCTAATATGACGGTGTTTACCTTTGGTTGTTTACATATGTTACTTACACGTGGCCTAATGTTGCATCTACCCTTTTTAGCTCAGTTCTTGATTGTATTTCTAAGAGCAACAGTGTAGCGGACACTTAAAACTTCCTTGCGGAGAGTACTAGTTACAAACTGTGTTTAATCTGTTGCAAGGGTTTTCCCAGATACTGGTGGAACTAAGTCAGTGTTGAAGTTCTCCCATCTTGTGTTCCTTTCAGCGTCTATAGAGCTTTTGAATGATCAGCCTGACAACTGCAGGTTGGGTTTAAGTTGTTTGTTTGGGGTTTTTTCTTGATTTTTTATCATCACTGAAAACAAAGTTAGAAATTATATGAGGAAGTTGGTAAATAAATAACGGTGAGGCATAGAAAAGTTACTGGAAGTTATATTTGCTTCAGAGGATGACAGACAGAACCCGGAATGACTGGAAGTGCACTTGTATTAAAAGTGACAGTGTGTATCTTGGCAAAAGATAAGCAAATGTGGTGTCTTATTTTGTTTCATGGTGTTATTGGAAACAAACTCGTGTTTCCTTGCATAGGATGAACTTTATCAACAACACATTTGGGTGTGTTTATACTACCTTTACTATTTCCTGCTAAAGTAGCTAAGAAGGCTGCCTGGAGATTCCTGCATGGGAACTGATTCAAAAACCACCCAGGGAAGTTCACATCTATCTTCACTTCTATTGGAAGCTGTGAACATGAATTTGAATTTTGCTCTCGCAGAAGAGAAGTCTCTGTTCTTTTAGAAACACATAATTTGAAAAATCAAAGTGAAATGAGCTCAGAATTGGATTGAACAAGATGACTATTTCCATTGCATGGTCTGTTCAGTTATTCTAGAATCGCTAGAATAAGCTTTCATTGTTCCATTTAGTGGGAAAAAAAGAACATTTTGCTAATATTTGACTTCATTCACAGCAATATGCTTTTGTTTCTTGAGGGGGTGGATGATTACAGTCCAGCAGCACCATGGATCAGAGCAGGGGTATGATGCTCAAATCAGAGCCTTCTGAAGGATAGTTTTGCCCTGTGATAAGTGTCTGTTCTTTGAGGATATAATTGAGTGAATGGGTTGAATAGGAAAGCAGACTTTTTTCACTCTGGACATAATGTACACAAATAGTGCATAAACCTGCCATGAACAGAGATTTACTTCTGGGTGAGAGAAAGGGATGGGATTCAGGTGTGCTTCAAATTGAGTTGGTGTGAGTGGACAGCCAGATATATCAATTATTACTGTGAGTTTGTCAGGGAAGAACAAGCCTGTAATCAGGGAAAGGCTTCATCCATTATATAGGAGAGTAATCCTGCTAAATTTTGCTGGCTATAATTTTGAATGAGGAGTTGGTTCTGCTGAGGCTGGCAGTGTCTTCAGGCACTGGGAGAGCAGTCTTACTTGCACCTTATCCCTGTTCCCTTCATTGTGCAGCTGAGATAAAGGTGTATTTGGAACTCGTGGCAAGGAAGCCGCACTGTTTGTGCCAGTGCTGAGTTGTCACTGAGTTCACAGACAAAGTTCCTCATGGCTGGGTGTGGAGATATTCTTGGTTCATCTTCATAACTTATAATTCATCCAGTTTCAGTGGAGTTACAGAGATGAATCAACCTGCACTCTGTCATGTGTTGGGTATAATTCGGGGAGCTCCAAGTGTGCTGACAGGAGTGCGTCTCTTCCCCAGAACTTATTTCACACATCAGGGGAGTGCTGAGCAAGGGCTGGGTGGGAGAGGGTGTGCAGCTACACAGAGAGGAGAAAGTATTTTTGGTTCCTGGCACAGGAGCTGAAATTAGGCAAATTCTTGGGAAGAAGTCCAGAGGAATGATTTTTGTATGATAAAAATGGCTCTAGGTGACAGAGGGCTGGGAACTGAAGTCATTATCCTGAGGGAAGGGAAACTAGAATGGAAAGGTGGAAGGTTTTTATTTCCCTGTTCTCTTCATGTGAAACTAAAAGGTGAGCAGTGGTGCTTGGCCTGCACAAGTTTAGTGGTTTGGGGTTTTTTTTAAGGGCTGGAGCCTGATCAGTGGCACTTTTTCCTGATTGACAGGAAGTAGGACTGGGCTGTTGAGAGAGAATCTGTGCTGGGAAAGAAAACAATGCTTTAAAGTGTTTCTCTGTAAGACAATTGATGAATATGTACACAAGTGAGTAATTAAAGATGAGCTGTATCAGAACGGCTAATTCAGTTATTTTCTGCTTTGGATAGTTGGGAGAGGTGTTCAGGTTTCACACAATTTGTTGAATGTGACAGAAGTGCACAATGAGGATTTAGTTCCAGTTTTCGTAGCAGTAGTGTGTAAACTGGAGCATTTTGCTAAAGTTTGATGGCAGTGTTGTGAGCACCTGGACTCATAACTGCTGCTGCTGAGGGAGCTCTGGGTTGGTGGTTTTGGGGGGAGGGGTTTCCTCATTTTTTACTGGCTCAAGGACTAGAGGTTGGAATAAGTGCCTGGTATTTTTGTCATTATTTTTGTTTACAGTCAAATGGGCAGAAACAATCTTGATTGTTTTGGTAAACAATCATCTGATCTCACGTCAGCCCTGAGAATAGGCTGGCATGAGGTGGCAGAGAGCAGTTCCATGGCTTGGCAAGATGCTTGTTTTGCTTGTTTTAAAGCATGCCTGTTCTGCTAGGGCAAACAGACTAAATTAAGGTTGTCAGGGAGATTGCTGGGATTCCTCTGTTGGTTAATGCTTAACTGAGATGTTCTTTGCTCTCCTCAGTGCTTCAGTGTCACATGGGAAAGAGATAATTCTGTCGGGTACCTAGGAAATGGGAAGTGCTTGAGAGTGTCGGGTCTGCTTTGACAGAGCTGGTGTAGCTCACCAAGGGCCTGGCAGGTTGAGCAGCTTTTTGGTTGAGGAGATGAAGTCAGATTTTTACAGAATTTCGTGGCAGGAGGAAGGGAGACAGAGGTCATAAAAAGGAGCAGGAGAGGTTGCTGGGGAGGAGACTAACTGTAAGGGGAAAATAATTTGAAGGATGATTAAGTATTTGTTGGTCAGAGACACTGACATCACTGTTCTGGGAGGTTTTCAAGTTCTGAAACCTGGACAGAGTCTTTAGCATGCTGATGTGAATTTGCTTTTTAGGCAGGAGTTTGGACTGCACTGAGAAAGGAACGAGATCCTTTGAAACATCTGTGATTCTGTGAGCTAGCACTTGAAAAGAGGTTCCATAACAGGATTTGAGGTGCTCTGGGAGTGTCAGAGGACTGTCTAACTAGAAATTACCATGGCCAGTGTTCTTTGGTGGTGTTTTTAATCCAAGTTACTCATGTGTCAGTTTAGGATTAGCAGAAGCACATGTGGGGCCAGTGCCATGCCAGCACACGCTGCTTTGCCCCGGGTTCCCCCCAGGTCTGTGAGGGAGCTGTTCAGTGGGGGACACTCCACTTAGTGCAAACCACATTTCTGAAAGGGGCTGCATTCTGAGTGTGATGCGGCCTTTAAGAGCAGATTAGGAGAGAGATGTTGTGTAACTTGAAAAACAGATCATTAGGGAAAAGAGAGAGCTCCCTTAATTGGAGAGGAAGTGGATTTGGTGATTCACCCAACAAGGAGCATCTCATATTTTGTTTTAAAAGCAGAAATTGTTTGTGCTTAACACTGAAGTCTTTTAAACCTCGTGAGCTTTGGGATGAATCAAAAGCTAGGAACTCAACATTCTGACTAATGTGCCATAACCTACTGTCAAACAGCAGGATAAAAGCTTTCATGAAGTACCTTTAAACCAGAAGTAAGCTGAGTGTGCTTGGGAAGAGGTTTCCCAGCTGTGTTGCACCACCCATATCAGGGCAGGAGTTAAGGAGTGGTTTAAATTGTGGTTATGAATCCCTGTCAGACAGACTGTGTGCTGCAGGCTTTTTTNTTTTTTTTTTTTTTTTGTGCCACAAGAAAAAAAAAACAACAAACTGTGTGCTTTTTGCATAACTCCTTTAGATATCTATGTACTGCATACATGAACTATGAGTCAGGTTGAGCAGAGATTTTTGGCAATCAAATCAAATGTATTACATTTGAGATCATGGTGTCTCTGAGTGAAATCTGTGCATGCCTGCAGAGAGTTCTTGTTTCGAGTGTATGCTTGAGGAAGAAGTGCAGCAAAACGCTTGTGTTCTGAAAGAGTCCTGGTCTTACTAGATCAGAGTCAGGACACTCCAGCAAGTGAAGTTATCTAGGGTGCAACCATTAGTGAAGAGTAGGATTAATGTCTTATGAAACTTGTGTTGCTTAGCATTGTTCTGGTCAGGCACTGCTGCTGCCATGGCAGGGTGGGGCGCGCTTGGTGCTGACGTTTAGGTAAATGCTTTAGCTTTTAGTGTGAATTGCTGTTGACACTTTTTAAGTGAGGTGGTAGAGACAGTGATAAGCCTATCTGTCTGTGGTAATTAAACTTCCTGAACTGCTCCTTGTAAGACAAAACTGTAGAGCACTTCTGTACGCTACAGGAAGCTTTGCAAAGGGAGCAGATTCCCCGCAGGCCGGGTGAAAGGCGGCTGCGAGAGCTGACAGTGTGCCCAGCAAGTGGAAGTGCTGCTTTCTGAGACTTGGGCCAGCGTGGTGCTGAATGTCCCGGTGCTCAGGCACCAGCTTGTGGTGTCACAGGAACAGTGACACCGGGACTGCTGGTGACCCGGGAGAAGGAAAAGACAGGCCTAAAAACTTGGAGTGGGTTACAAGATAAGTTCATATTTTCTGCATCACTTGCAGTTCTCTAGAGGTAAACAATAAAGCAATAATGGTTAATAACTTCCCTCTGGTTCTTTTCATCCATGTCCAAATTTAGAGTAAAACAAGCAATGGCAGTTGCTGCTGAAGGAACTGGCAGTTTCAGTTTGTTCTTCATCAGTTTGCTTGTTCAACCTTAAAACCACAAGAAGTTAGGAAATTACTAAAATGAATGGTTTTATGCAGTTGCTTACAACTTGTATATCATCATTCCTTACATTCAGTATCTTTTAAAAAAATTAATGTAGTACCTTTGTTTTGGAGGAAATAAGGTTTTTTTCTTAAAATCAGCTAAGGTAGTAGAGCAGGTAATTTTGAGAGATTAACAATTGAAAAACTTTCTTTAGTATTTGTGTAGCAATTGATAAAGTTCCAGGTAGACAGAGCTAACTTGTCTTAAACTTGCAAATTTTTGTATCAAACTGATCCTCAAATATCGTGAATGAAGTGGCTTTTTGCTACAGTACTGGTGGAGTGAGCACCTCAAGGACTCCCGCTTTCAAGAGTGGCATCCTAACGAGTAGATAAGTGGGATGTGTGTGACAAAAGTAGCACTAACACGGCCTGCAAGGTCTGTGTTACACCTGGTAACAGTTAACTGTGTGGGAGAAAGGGGGGACAGGTAAAGAACTGGCTTTTTTAGGGAGCAGTATGGGCTTCAGCACTCTCCGCACTCCCCTTGCTGCTCTGCTGACAGAAGTTTTGTGTGGCAGTGGGACAGACAAGATTGTGAAAATGAACCTGTCAGAACCACTCCTTTACTACTTGCTCTGCTTTGACTATTTGCTAGAACCAATAAGACCAGAGTCCTGGCACATTATAACTCCTCCTTTTGTACGAATTCGTCTGAAGTTCATCCACCAGTTCCATGAAATTGTGTCTGCTTTGCAGCCCTCTTCTCCTGACAGCTCTTTAGTTGGACATGGTGTGATAGCAGCACAGATCTGAGAAGGATCTGCTGTGGCAATGAAATGATATTGTAATGTACATCATGATCTAAATCATGGGCTCATCTGATTGATAGAAATAGAGAAATAACCTTGACACTTCAATTCTGGAACAAGCCACACATGGGAATTTTATGGTTTGATACAGCTCCTGAAGGTTTTTGGTTCACCTGGGTGTGGTAATGTTTGTCCTGAAGGTGTAGTGCATAGTGTAATGTCACCACACCTTGTGTGTTACATCAGACAGAAATGTTCTGAGGAGTTTCTAATGGATACAGGCTCCTCCTGTGTAAACAGGAAACTGTCTCTGGGGAGAGTGAGAGAAGGGGAATGTTGAGGTGGTGCTTGTAGCAGGTGACTTTGTTGTGAGGTTCCCCTCCTTTCAGTGATCCTCAGAGAAAAGTAGTGGATATGGTAAACGTCTGGTGTGTCTGCTGCCTGCAAGTGTTCTTTGCATAGTGCTACTAAAAAATACTTTCAATTTATAACAACTTAAACTTGTTTCAGTGGTGGAGAATGTAGGTATAAAAGTGACTGATTAAAAAAAAGTCATTGGAAAAAGTCCTGCCTTGTATTCCTTAGTGATTTTTGTGTGTGTGTAAATATATATATTTCTTAACACACTTAATGCTGTCCCACTTACAGTGGAAATATGAACTTTTCTTTTTGTAACAAGACCCCATTAACATATTTAGTTTGTCCCTTTGAGTGAGAATAAATATGGCAGAAATTGCCTTGAGGATTGCAGGACTTTAAACACTGCTACCCTGCAGTTTAGAACAAGTTCCAAAATAAAAATTTTGAGCTATTTGGGGAATAATGCTGTAGAATCCCAGCCCCTGGCACTGCAGGACTGTTGCTCTACAGCCAGGAGAGCAGCACCTGTGATTTTAGGTTCCAAAGGCCGAGAGAATTGCAGGACTGATGGGTGCAGGTTGGTTTGAGGGACACAGGCCTGGTTCTTTGCTTGGGGATTAGCTGGTCAAACATTAATAACTCTGTCCTGGCTGGAGTCACATAAACAAAACTGCACCATGCTACGTGTGTAGGCATGAAGATGAGGGGAAATAACCTGAGACCTGAAATGTCCCCGTGGACACCTTTTTGTCACAATTAGTTGGTTACGTGTTCACAAGTGGCTCTGTATAAATTTGGGCTCTCAGGGATGGTGGAACAGGGCAAAATAAGTACTTTGGTCAGGGAAAATGTTAGTTCTGCAGTTCATTACTCCTTCTTAATATGGTAAGAGCTAATGATGGTTGTCATAATGACCTTTAAAGATGCCTGTGGTTTAGTGGGTTTTAATGAGTGTAGCTCTGTCAGGAACAAATACAAAGCCAACATGAGACTGATTCGATTCTAGCTCCTAATAACAGAATACAAGTAGTTAATTCTTATGCAGTATAAAGTTTTCTGCTTTCCTGTCGGCAGTTTGGTTCTTTGTGTTCTTTCTCTTGCCGTGAATTATTTTTATGTCTATTAAATTTAAGTAACTTCTGAAATACTTTGGTTTCATAATGCAGCTGTGCTGGATGTTTGCATTTGTAATTGCGTGAGTACATGACTAGATGAGAACTTGACAGTTATTAATAGCTGAAGTGGTTGCATGTTCCAGGTGTATTAGAACAGGTAAGAATTTCCATAAAGAAGAAAGAAGACAACAGCACATCAGGCTAAGAATATACACTGATGCTGTGTATGTTTTAATTTTTGTGCCAGCCGCATTTAGTGGGTAAATGAAAAAACAAAAGGTTTGAGTACAAAACCTGGAACTCAGAGGGAAAGCCTATGCTAGATGGCCAAGTTCCAGAGCTGACACATGAACTCAGCTAACTGAGATCCTTCAGGCTGGGTCTGCCCTCTTTGTGAGCTACTCAGTAGCTTTGGGATCTGATTTTGTACACACTGAAGTAAAATTTAGAGTAACAAATTCACAGCAGTGAATTTTGGTTTCATTCTCCAGTTTATTGTAGCTTGGTGGAGATGTTCCCAAACTAGAAAGGTAAAGAGTACAGCAGCAGGCTTTGGTAAAATTTCTGCCTGTAAACCAGAAAGGCAATTTTCATTTTCAATGTGCATTCACTTTTGAGCTTCAGACAAAGCTTGGGTGGTTAGGACAGGCTTCCTAAATCCATTAAGGTTAGTTTATAGTGTTCTGTGATTCAAACTAATTCCTGAATGACTTCTAAGATAAGCAGTAATCCCATCAGTTAACATTTGATATTTCAAAACAATTGTTTTGTGAAAAACCTTTATAAAATTCATGTGAGTGTTCTGGGGTAGCCAAAGCACATTTAACACTTAAATGTGAAGATAAACCATCATTTTTTTTTGCTTATCTCCTGTGCCAGAAAATAGCACATTCTCCATAATCTATTACAAGTTTCTCTAATTGTCCTGAATTCCAGTTTCTTCTTAATAGGGACTCTCACCTGTACTGAAGTCAAACGACACCATGGGCTTCCTTGTTACTAAGTACAGTGTAATTCCTCTCTGTTCATATGGTGCTTCATTTCCTACTTCCCCAAAGGACAAATAATCTTCTAAGGATGCTGTTATAAACAGGAAAGAATAGGGAAAAGAACAGAAAGACCTTGTATGTGACACACCAGCTGGACATTGTTTAACCCAATATTCTTTGGCTATTGAGTTACATTATGGTCTGTGCCTGTAGAAATTATTCAATTTCAGTTGAATCTTGAATTTCTGTTCTTTGAGGAAAAGCCAGAGTTCCCTGCTATGACAGCAGCACTACTCATTTTTCCAAGTTTTAGTATCACATCATTTATTATTAAGGAAGAAAAAAGTGACTTTAGCATCAGTTTATTGTAATGTAGGGATCAAACACTGCTCTGATTGAGTACTTGCTCTTTACTAGTAGGTCTGTGTCTTGGAAGACAGACAACGTTATTCTAAGAAGTTGTTGACATGATCCCTGTGACCGTGTTCCAAGTCTGCTGAGCACAGACAAAATGAATGGTCTTCACAAGCAGTTCCAGCTCCTTTGGCTCACGGCGTCCCTGCTGCTGCCAGTTTGTTTGTGGGCTGTGTTTTGGTTCCTTGGGTTTTCTTACTACTTACAAAACAACCCAAACAAAGCAAATACACATGTTCTCACTTTCTCAGAGTCTATCAAAGGCAGTGTGCTCCATTTGCAAGGAACTGCCCAGTATCCAATGAAGCTCCTGCAGCTTGCTGTGGGTGTTCTGCTTTATTTTTAAGTGTGTCAGTTCCCTCCCAGCAGATGCATTCTGCCAGTTTAACTTCTCAAATGGTTTTGTAGGAAAATCCAAGTGGAGTCTGACACTTATTTCAGTGTTTACTGTACCCACAAGAGCAAGAGATGTTCTGCACAACCACCAGCATGCAGTTAGGAATCTTACCAAAGCTCTCTCTGCATAGAACAGTGAGAGAAGTTTACAGAAACTGAGCCTCTCCCTGTGCAGGGGTGTTAGGCTATACTTGCATACACTGTCATAGAGGAAGCAAGTAAGCAGGAATGAAAAAAAAATGTGTGTAGGTATTAGAGTGAAGAAATTTCATAGCAGTTTCTGCTTCATTTTTTAGGGTAATTTCAAACCAACTCTGTCAAGTCAAGTTGCTCCTCTTGAGAGAAAATACGAAAGAGTAATTCCAGGTTCAAAGTGTGCGATTGTAGTTAAAAGGGTAAAAAACTAAGATTGCAGTTCAGTAAGCAAAGGTGAATCTTGTCAGGATGAAAAAGGCGTCTCTCTTGAGGAAGTGAGGTATAAAAGGAGGCCTGTTCTCACTCCTCTTCATTGACCCAACGCAGAGCTCTAGAGCAGCTCTCACTCAGTCTCAGCAGCTCCGCGGTGTGTGTGAATGAAAAGCTCAGTGCTTGTACTCAGGAGACCCAGGAGCAGGGGCAGAAGATGAGCAGCTGTTCAGTGCACATCAAGTATTGCTACCCAGCAAAACTGCTTTGTGCTGCCACTGTGGTGAAAGCAAAGAGCTCAAACCCACTGCTTGTACCTAAGCATAAAATTGAGATAAAGTCACCTTGTCAGGAACTGTTTTGACATAGTTTTTCGAGTTTTACTGTTCCAGAATATTTCAAAAGCGCTTCACAATAATATTATACCAAAAAAGCAAAAGCCAAGTTCTCTAAAAACTCAAAGCTCAGAAGTCAAACAACCACATTTTTGTAAAGCCAGCAGCAGAGATCCAGTGCTGAGCATGGTTCTGCCAGGCACACTGTGCAGGAAAGCAGCAGCCGGGCAGTCCAGTCAGCACCCCAAGCACCCACTGGCCACGCTGGGAACTGCTCTGAGCTCCTCTTTAATCCAGTCGGTCCAATGACTGTTCGAGTGACAAGTTTAGCAAGTGATCTCAGGCTATTTTCCTAGAAAAAAACACTTTCTAATTTTCTTCCAAACCCACTGGTATCCTTGCTGTCGGTGCAGGGAACAGATTATGCTGACACTGCCAAGCAGGCCTGCCCAGTACCGGTACAGTAGCAAGTACTTGGACAGATGGCTGCATCTCCAATAAAGTGTATCTGACACTTTTTAAAGGCACCAAATATATGCATGGAAAGCTGCAAAGAATTTTTTGAAATTATTCCAATGCACTCCTAATCTACTAGCATTTTACTAAAGGAAGCTTAGGAGGTACAGCTTTTGAAATAAGCTTTCTTATCAAGGAAAGCATAAAACGTATTTGGCACTCAACTATCTCAATCCTATTTTTTTAGAGTACAATGTTTTTCAAGAAAGACCATTCAAGTCTCCATTACCAAGATTATTAGATTTGAAAGTGAAATAACTTAAGCCCAAAATAAATGCAGTGCTAGTCTGCAGATGACCAAAATTTAAAATGTATATGGCAACAGTGTATATGCTGAGCCTGACAATCCAAGGACGTGGAGAAGTGTGATTCCTGTCCTTATTTCCCCGTTCACACTGGCAGCTGGTGCAGTCCCATATGCTGTCTGCACACTGTCAGATATTATTTCCTCCTTCTCATGTCTTTATGCAGATCCTTACCTGTCCTGGTGCAGCTCAGGCACTGCCTGTAACACGAGAGGCCTCCCTGGGGGTACATGGAGCCCTTAGGCACAGAAACTCTCCATTTCTGTTGCTATACTTACTTTATATGTATTTGTTAGAATGTTTAAAGGGCAGGTTTCTTAATTAGGCCTTTTTGGGCTTTTGTGGAGTTCTGTACCTGCCTGTTTTTGTGAGTTGTGGGTGGTGGTTTTTGGTTGGTGGTGTCTTGTTAAGCCTTCTGTTGGTTAATGGCTATGCAATGCCACACACATTTCAAAATTAAGTACTAAAACTCACGGGTTGAATTTCTCCATAAAAATGGAAGCATCAAACTAAAAAGGTTTTAAATGCCTGTTGTAAGACCAGAGTTTGCCATGTCTCTTAACCTTTGTAAAGATCCCAATAAGTTAAATATCTCTTGGAACATTAAACCTGCACGTTGAGGCCAGCAAGCTGCACTTCATCAAAGCAGCACTGGAATGCTTGTTGTGAAACTCATGAATGGAGTTATGACTCCTTCCAAAGTCTGTTTTGCAGAAGTTTTAACAGCAAACTGCTGCGTGATAGTTTGAACTGAGGAATGTAAAAGCTGAGCTGTAAAAGAGCTGAGGAATGTAAGAGCATTGTGAGGAGAGACAGCGATGGTCTGTAATGAAAAGCATGCTGCGTGTGATGGAAAGCGTGCTGCACTGCCACAAGGTGCTTTTTCAAGATGCTCAAAGTAAAACCTGTCTTGCAGGATCACCAGATACCAGACTGGAACCCGGCTCCTGGCTGTAGCAAGGGCTGCGGGGAGAGCTGCAGTTGTGTAGCAGGGTTACAAACCCTGCTGCTCCTGGGCTGCTGCACTGGCAGCTTCTCTGATATGGTTGGTGTGGGGGCTTGATGGAAAATGTTTGAACTTCAGCTGTGGCTCTGGAAAATGCCAGAACTTCCGTAGTTTGCCTCTGCACTGGCTAATGTGAGAGCTGTCTCTTCTGATAGGCTTGCTGCAGATGGTTCTGCAGTTGTCTAACGTGATGTGGCTGTCCTGCTGCCACCCCTGCCCTATGTCCCACAGCCAGCAGTTTTTGTTGGCTTAGACTGACATGGAACTGCAGCTTTTGGAAAAGGCTTTTAATTTTGTTCTGTTTTTTAAAGCTTACTTATCAGTGAGCACCAAGAAATCATTGTCTGAAACAAACTTTTCAAAACAGCAATGGCAGTTTGAGTTTCGATTTATAAAAAAAAAAGTTAGTTCAGATGTCTTCCTCAACTCCTTTTGTATCTTCAGTTACAAATCTGATGAAATTGACTAAGTTTGTTTGCAGTGATTTTTTTTTTTTCCCTCCAACTTCTGAATTAATTTGTTTTGTAAAAGCTTCTTTGAAGTCGCCCGGGAAGGTGCAGTTTTTTGAAAAGTCCATTTGCTTTTGGAGTATGGTGGTGATGCGCCAGTCAGACAAAACTGAGAAAGCTGTTTCAGTTCCTCTCCACCTCTGTTTTCAGTCAGACCAGAGCAGGCCGCTGCTCAGGGTCTCTCCATGCCCCTTGCACAGACACTCGGTGTGGAGATGGCCCTTGGCATTTGCGAGGGCGGTGTCCGAAATGATTCCCGAAATGATTCCCGTGCCTCTGGCACGTGTTCCCTCCCCTCCTGTGTGGGAGCAGCGCTGAGGCATCTCCCAGCAGGCGATTAAGGGATTGGTGCCCTCTGCTGTTAATGATCCACCAGCCAGGGTGACCCTCGGGCTTTATTTAGCATGAGGAATTGTCAGACTTATTTCTGGAGCGTTGCTCATTTCTGAAGGGTCACTCTGCTGGGGGAGAAGTGGAGCAATTGGGCGAAGCTGGCAGCTTCCCCCGGGAGGCAGTGCCACCCTGCCCGGGGACAGCCCTGGCTCCGGCTGCCGGCAGCTCTCTGTGTGTTCTCGTGCTCCTGGCTCTCGCTTTGTACAACCCCAGGGAGTGCTTCCCTCCCTGTTCAGGCTCTAGGTTAAACCTCACTTTAAAAATTTAAATAATGCATATTCAAGGGGTTTGTGAAGCAAACAGCTGCGAGGCAAACAAGAATTTTCCATATGGTGCCATATAGACTGAATGTAAATGTACAACAATGGTAGCAAAGCTATTGGTACTGCTCAATTCAAGTGGTTTTGAGACAGCAGATGGATTACAACAGTCATTTCAAGGTTTTTCTGAAAGCATGGTGAATGCTCCTTGAAGTGTGAAAAATATTGTACTAAAGCAAACATTAGTAATAAAATTAGTAAAAATATAATTCACAAAATGTCAGGTATACTTCATCATGGGTAAAGATCTTGAAAGACCTAAATGAGTGTGTAGCCCTGGTTTCTGCACATCAGCTTTTATGACTTGGGTATCTTTTCACAATTTCCTAGGTGCCTTTTTAGATTTAATTGCAAAACTGAATACGTTAACAGATGGTTAAATTGTCTAATGGGAACATTATTCATTCTCTGAACTGAAGAACAGAGGTTGTAGGAGTGAATTCTATTTTGTGACTAAGACCTAGATTTGAGTTGCAGACGGCTTTTTGTACTTCAGATATTTACCAGTTTTGGGTTGGTCCCATTAAACTCCCTTGGTTCAGGTGCTCACATGGGAAGTTATTCCCTTCCTGCTTGTATGCAAATTAAAAAGCACTTGTCCTTGAGTGAAGCTTTACCATGGCTTTTGCAGGTGTTAAAATTGAGGTAAATTTTAGAAAACAGCAATATCAGCTCAGTTAAAAAAAAAACCAACATGAAAGTTAAGAAAAGGTCAAGTTTCTGATTGTTACCCCCTAGAAAATGAGCTTTGCTCAGAGCAGTGGGAGCTGCTCCCTGAGCTTCCAGCCTGTGTGCAGAAACGGGTGACGCGGCACACCACGATTTGCCTGGGCAGTGGAGTGAAAATTGCTGTTCAGTTTAGAAGTTACCCAGCTGATCCTGGCTCATTCTGCGTGTGGTGAACTGGGAGTTACTGCTGATTTGATTTTTGTGCTGAAAGTAAGAGTCCTGAGTGTAATTAAGAACATGGCAAAGTAATACTTAAATATAATCAATCAATGTAAATGCACCTCAGTTTACAACTCATGGCCAGCTTGAATGATTTGGAAGGTTTTATTAAAACACAAGTTAGAAAAAGGTATAAAAAAAGTAGACTTGCTGTGAGTTTTGAATTAAAAGTTGATGCAATCACCTCAAGTAATTTAATTCTGTGAATGTGACATTCTGGCTGCTGTAGCCTGCACTTAGTTTGCATGAGGAAGTAGTGATTTCTGTATCAGGAAATGTAGTGAACTATGAATATCTTTCTACTGTTTTCATGTAATATTCAATTACTCTGAATATTAGCATGGCTGAGACCTTTTGAGATAAAAGAATGGTCTGATGCAGTTGCATTAGTGTATGTTACTATTTTTGTGTGCCTTAATGCCATGATCTGTCTGTACTTATGAAAGTAGCCAGATACACAGAGTAAACTAAAACTGGGACGAGTGAACAGAAAATGATATTAACTACTGATTGACTAGAAAGGCTGTGTCTGAAAGGGAGAAACTCTCTCACTTAAATCTTCTACGTGAAGAACTAAGTCAATGAGTAGGAAATAGTTCTTTGCTATAGATGCTGAAGAAATTCTGTGGTTTGTGTTGATATTAAAAACTAGGAGAGAGAGATGATATACAGCTGTCTTGTATATGTGTTTATGCACATAAATGTGAATTTGATATCCCTTATCTGCAAATGTTTCCTCATAGATATTTTTGCCAAGCCTTTTCCCTTGGGCTGCTCCTGAAAACAGGGAGTCAGTGTCTTTAACAAACCAGGAAGATGTAGATTTTTCTGCCTTGTGTTGCTCTGGCTGTCTCATAGATGGCTGAAAGAATAATGCTAGAGGACTACAAAATCTGCAATATCTTACACTTCCTTCTAGGGAGGTAAACTGCTTTTGGGTTATGTTGTGAAATCGGCCTGGAAGTGTGATTTCTTTGTTAGTACAAGAGATTGTCAAAATTGTGTGAGGATCTGCAGGTACAGAACTGCCTTGGCTTTGCCTGCAGCTACTCGCAGTATCTCTCCTACCTGTTAAATGTGCTGCTTATCTTGAGTGGCTGCTGGCAGCAGTGTAGCTCGTGCACCAGAAGGCTCTCTGGGAAGAGTGCTTGCGGGGTCTGAAGAAATGCAGTGTGCTATCTTGTTTTAGTATTCTGTATTTTGCCCAGAGGAGTTTGAGTGACAAATGCAATATAAGTGTAGAGATGGGGTAGATGGTCCTGTTCCAGGTTCTGGGAGAGATTGACAGTACNAAAAAAAAAAAAAAGTAGTACAAGCAGCTCCTAAAATGAATGTGGAGTTTTAGAACTTCTTGATTGCCTGGCTGTCTCTGGATTGAAAACAGGGTTAGGCTTTACTTTGTTTTTCTCTGTAATCTCAGTTAAAAGGTTTGTTTACCAGAGTGGTACGTGGACATCTTAGTTTTGATTTCAAGATTATAAATTCCATACTAAGTCCAGGTGATGAAATACAGGAGAGATGTAAGGAAGGATGTTGAGATGTGGTGGTTTGGAAGCTGAAAGGTTGGTGTTCAACATCTGAATGTGCAGATGTCTCTACTGGGTTAGGCTCAGGTGTTTGTTCAGAACAGCCCATCTGGTGGTGTGTCCTAGATTTGTGACCAAAATGGCACTGACAGAAAGAATCCCAGTGCTTCAGCTTCTGCTGAGCAGCCCTTCCCAGTCTCCAGGATTACTGCTTCTTGGGAGCTCCCAGGCAGCAGCAGCATGGCTGGTCTGGAGGGTGTGTGGGGATCCAGCCAGGACAGCTCATCCACAGTGACCAGAGAGAGGTTCCAAACCATAGCTCATCGTGCTGGGCAGTAAAGGCAGGGCTGCATGGTGGGGAGGAGGAGATTTTACAATTCAGCAGTTGCTCAGAATCTGGGTAGGCAATGGCCTGCTGGTGCCAACTGATGGCTTTTGCATCATTTGTTTATTTTTTTTTTTCCCCCCATCAGTTATTACATTATCTTTATATCTCAACCATTAAGTTTTTCTTGCTTTTGTACTTCTGATTGGCTACATGACCCTTTTGGGAGGGAGTGAGCAAGTGGCCATGTGGGTACTGACCTGTGAGCCAGGGTCAGTCCGCTCCACTGTCCCATGGGCTTCTGAATGCCTCTCAATTTCTGTCCCCCCCATGAGTTCTAGACCTTAACTCCTATTCATAACTGCTTTGTGTCAACTGAGCAAAGTTCACGAGCCAAATGCTTCCTTGAGAGTGATTATTGATATTGGTGTGCAATATGGGTGGCTTTTTTGGCCATGAATGAAAATGCAATGCTGGTGCTCTTTGTCAGCAGGATTTTCCCGCTTAGGAAGAAGTGACGGGGCAGAAGGGAGGGAGAGGCAATAGTGAGGGGTTTGTGCATCATCGGTTCCCTGACTGCAGCCAGTTCATCTCCAGACTGACACTGCTCAGTGTCCAGGAGGAACTGGCACAAGGCTGCAGAAGTTTGGGCACAGGAAAGTGCTTGGGCAGCCTGAGCTCTGAGTCAGGACTCAGAGTGTCCCGTGGCTCTGCTGACGCACGCGGGAGTCCAGGAGTCCGTGTTTGTTTTGGAAACCCTTCTGAGAGACCTGGCTGCTCTTCTGTGCACTGCGGGCTGGGGGTTCAGGAATTAAATACTCAGAAGAAAAGGTGCAATGGGAGGCAAGCTTGCTTTTTCACTGAAAAGGCAGGAGATTCCACGTTCATTTGCCTGCAGTTTTGTTAGAACACTTGGTGAAATTTCAAATGCTTTTTAATGTTCAAATACATGAAATAAACTTCTTTGTTCTGAAACAGTACGTAACACTGTCTTTTTTTCTTTGATTTGTGTGTGTTGTTTTTTTTTTTTTTAATAGAATATTCAAATAAAAACTTTGGCAGATGATGTGGTAAGGTCTTTGTAGCATCTTAATTTGCAATGGTAACTCCACGCTGCATGCTACTTTACTCCAAATGTTGTGGACAAAATAACAGTCCTATAAGGATATTAAGCTTTAGATTTCAGAAAAACTGAATGACTATTCCTAAAGACCTTAACTTGTGACTTCAGCTGAAGAAGATTAATAATGATTTCTAGTTGGAGAAACTTCCTTAAGCACATTTAAAATACTTTAGTAATACCGTGGCTATGTTGAAACTGTTACTCAACAGTTGAAGTGTTATTTCTCTTGACCTTCTCTTACCAGTAAATGATCTGCAGTGGTTCTTCGAAGTTGGTTGCCACATGATTCAAGTGGAATCATTCTGGGTAATAAGTGTGTACTGAATGCCAAGCAAGTTTGTATTCAGTAGCACTAACTTGAAAAAGCTGAATACTTTGAAACTGGTTCCAAAGTATTTTTTCAGAAAAATTGATTTCATTAAAATTACAACCTTGTATTATATATATATATGAAGTAAAGCCACACTGGCTATTTCATTAATGATTGTCTGCACATCTGAAATGAGGGAACTGGGCCTGGTAATCACGTAGAAGATTCATTTGTGGCTTTAAAGTGATCTCACCGGTGCAATCTCATTGAACAAATTTGTTGTTAATAAGTTATACTTGAAACAGATGACGGTATGGTGAAATTGAATCTGAAATGATTTTTTGTGACTGTTGAATGGTCAACATAAAACTGGCTAAATTTGGATACGATTATGTTGTATCCTTGGCATTTTCACCAGGCTATGCCCTAATTTTAGTTTCCAAAAATGTAATTTAAACTATTCTAATAAGGTAGAAAATGGATTAAAGTAATATTCTTGCTTTGTCAAAGACATTAACAGTATCCTTGTAGGCATTGTGTTTCTGTCCACAAATATAAAATTTCTAAGGAAGAAGAAAACCCCCTTACCACCCCTCCCTCCAAAAAAAAAAAGCTGAAAAGAAACTCAAAGGGAATGCAGCTTATCTAGGGACACTTTCCTTCAAAAATTTAAGGTAATCTTGTGGGGTATAAAAAAATAACAAAAACAATGAACAACAACAAAAACTAATAAAAAGAAACAAAGCAACAGAAAAATAATCTTCTCCATACTCCACAGCTCTTGCTCCAGTTTCTCCACTGTGGACCTGCTAATCTAAAATGAATCAAAATGCAAATAAAATACTCCATCAGACTTTTCATACCTCACTGAGGTCGTTTAATTGTAGCCAATCTAAATTTTCGTTTACGTGTTTTGGTGGAGATGACAATAACTGCTATGCCTGATCCTGGTAACCCTACATAAGCTGCTGTTAGATGAAAGCACATCTTCATAAGGCTGTTCAGTGCCTGAAACAAATACAGGAGTATTTGTGGATGCAAACAGTTCGTTGAGGAAAATTGCTATATGCATAATGTTCTCAAAATGAAGGTATATATATAAAAAATTAAGGACAGTTATTAAATAAAAAAATCAGACTCTCTTCAGAATAGTTATAAGTATAAAAATAATATAAATATAATAATATTTATAATAAATAATAAATGCATTATAATAAATGTACTAAACTAAATATATATATTTATAAGAATATTTGTAAATCTAAAAAATGGCCTTATAAGGACAGTGCTGGTGTTGGTTGTTTCCGATATTAACCAAGTAACTGAGCATGCCTGCAGCCCAGGGAGCGGGGGTTTGGTGGAAGCCCGAGCAGCCAGCCCTAACCTGAGGAGCGCCCTGCGGTGTCTGATGTTTTCACCAGTGTCTGTCCGTGTGTTTAACCGTGGCCGGCTGCTTCTGTGCCAGTAACCCGTCACCCGGCTTTCTAAAGCTCGGCACTGACCTCAGGAGTTCCTACTCAAAAACTCTTCAAGGAGTTATGAACTATGCTTGGAGCATTAATTCCTCTACAAACTTTATTTTACTTTGGCAGGATTTTTTTATAAGCCTGATGAACTTGTGAGTATCTCCTTCCCAACGCTGGCTTTTTCAGGTGTCCTCCAAAGACTTGTAGCTCTTCAGGTGAAGGAACATTGGACATTACCTTTGTGGTACTGTATTTATTCACTATCAGGATAATTAGAGAGTAATGTGAGAAGATGGGTTGAAGATTTTGAAATGCTAAGAGTTTATCCTAGCTGGTGCAATTTTAAATCAGTGAGAAATACTTAAATATTTAAAAATCCCTTTTGCATGTGACCTGTCACAAGTTTATCTTTTATGTTGTCTTTCTGTGCAAAGTAATCTCTGACTATTAGAGTATTTTTACTTACAGTTCAGTTTAACTCTGCTGCTTGAATTAACTAAAAACATGTGTGTTGCTGCCGTGTAATTGGCTGCTTTTCTCTATTTCTGCTTATTTTTGAACGAATGTCTTTGCAGCGTGACAGAATTACAAGCTTCAGAAAATCAGCAGTGAAGAAAGAGAAGCCTCTCATTCAGCATCCCATTGACTCTCAGCCTTCCATTAGCGAGATCCCGCACGCCCAGGCGCTGGTTGATGAGCGTTGCATGAACTTATCAGAAAAAGAAGTTATGGATCTCTTTGAAAAAATGATGGTAAGGTGTCGGTATGGCCTGAGAGCTGCCCTGTTCCACTGTGTAGTTCTGCTCTGTTCAGTGAAGCTGTGAATGTCTTCTGAAGGACTGGATAAGTGTTAACTAACACTTGCTTGATTTGCTTGTTAGATTAAGGGATGAGTTTTTAACCTTTCCAAGTCCTGTTAATTGAAGCAGACAATAGGTCTGTCTCACAGGCTAACAGTTCTTTGACAAAGCTGCTCCCCGGTAGTTATTGCAGTAACATTGCCTGCTCTTAGTTGCTAGGCTGAAGTTACTTCGATTTTAATGGCAAGCCTAGTCATGACTAGTAATGACTGCATTGTGTTTAATCAGTAAGTTAAAACAAGTGTCTTAATAGATTTAATCTAGCAGGGCATTTTGACTTTTAGGCTTGTTTTAAGTACATCAGTTCGAAGAGTTTCACATCTACCCCTTCCACAAGCTAATAATCCATGTAGTAAGAGCCTTTTGATTAGATAGTGCAGGAATGGTGTCCATTGTGATAAGAGCTCACTAAAAACACAGGCACATCACAACTGTTAACACTCAGGTATCAACTTGAGGTGTAGAATTGTTGTGTTCGCCCTCTAGTTTTACTTCTTGAGCCAAATTTCACAAATGTTAACTACCCTTGATGCAATTTAAATTTTGGCTAAATCTCAAAACCAGTGAAGGCTCAAGGTGACAGAACTAAATGAGAAAATCAGGCAGGACAAAATCAAACAGATGCAGATAAACTGGAAAAAGTCACTTCTGTTTGCTCGATAATTGTTTGTTTAACAAAAGTAGCTTAAAAAGAACGAAGACGAATAAAACTCCTGAGGTACACTCCTGATTTGGTGTGGTCTTTCTTTACAGGAAGACATGAACCTGAATGAGGAACGTAAAGCTCCTTTGCGAGATAAAGACTTGGGCACAAAGCGTGAGATGGTCGTCCAGTACATTTCTGCAACTGCCAAATCCGTAAGTACCCACCTCTCCGAGGCACACCTGAGGAAGCTGCTTAGCTTTGGGTGTGATGCTTTTCAAGCTTGAAACTTGAAATTTTTCGTTTGGATTTATTAAGAGTGGTAGGAAAAAATCAATGTGTACTTACTAACACACTTTTAAATGCTTGCAGCTGCATCTGAACAGTTAGTTTATATTTCCCCTGCTGGGCAATGTAAAAACTTGATCCTTGCTTGGAAACTCTCAGAAACTGCAAATCTAATGATGTAGAGTCATGGATGGAACCTGAGCATATTTCTGTGGAATTCATCTTAGGAATCTTTGGTACCAAAAGTTTTTGACCTTGTGGTTTCAGTAGTGATGTATGTACTGGGCTCCTTTAGTGAAGAAATGGTCTTAAAACCAGTTTCAAATTACATTTTGAATTAAAAAAGTATTTTGACCTTTCATCCATGTTGGTTATTCTCTGTAGTTTAATTGATTGAATAGCCCTTCATACGGAATTTTTGAAGTCTGTCATCCTTGGGGTGCAAGAAGTGTAAGGAAATGACGGGATGATCCAGCATTTTTTGAGGTGGAGAAATACAATTTCAGGTAGTGAAGAGCTGCAGTTTATTTTCTGCAGTTGAACTGTTAGTCGTAATTAGTTATGAAATACAACAGTAATGCTTTGTGTGTGTTAAAAGTTGACTATGGCAAATACAGAAATCAATAAAGATTGTGTTGGTGTCTGCCTAAGGAATCTGTAAGTGTGGACTGCAAGCAGTGCAGTTGACTTGTCTCTTTTTAACCTTGAAAATCAGCTCTGCAGAGTTAAATTTCAAAAATTAAGATGACAATGACATGCAATTATTATGCAAATGCCTTGCATGAAACATTATGAACTTCAGTGAGGAAAAGCTTGTGTTATAATGGTGATGGAATGGTAATGAAAATGGTGATTTAGTTTCTGAGAGGAGTAGTGTTCCTGCATGAGTTCATCTTAAAAAAAAAAAATCCACAGTCCTTTAGTGTGTGCTGGAAGGAATCCAGTGCTTTAAGCATGGTCTAAATAAATGTACAAATTACTGGAGAATTATTCAAGCTGATGCAGTGAATGTTATGAACTATGAACTAGACTGTCTTTGGGAACTATTAATTAGGCTTGGTAAGGTTTTTATCCGCACTTGATGATCAATATTAAATCTGGAATTTTTCTTAGTATGCAAAAATACTTTATGAAGCAGAAGAAAGTGAAAGTAGAAATGGAAGTATTTGCAATTTTTTCCAAAAGGTAGTTTGAACAATGGTGATGTCTCTCATGTGCGCTGCTATTGCAATGTGGCTGCCTCCAGCCCCAGAATGGTGCAGCTGAGTGAGGAAAGCATGGCTACCATTGCATGGCTTCCTGCTGCAAGTTTAATGCATTGCCTTCCTCCCCACGTGTGCTGCAGCATGGGAAACGTAACAGAACTGGGAATAGATTTGTCCAAATGTACTAACCATTTAAAACCGAGTCATCCTAAAAGATCCTCGTACGTGAATGTGCACTTTGGGCTTCAGTCAGCACCAGTGTGAATGTTTTACACACATGCAAAGTGTTTTTCCTATTGGAAAAACGGCTCATGTTGAAGTTTGTGTGCTTCAGTATGTCCTTCTTGCAATTGAATCACAGCATTTGAATGGAATCTTTCAGAAATATGCATTACCTTTCTGTAGCATGTTATCCTAATTTAACTTTTAAATAGCTAGCATCTTGATTGTTAAAAAAAAATCTAAAATACAGAGCTTAATTTTAAAATGTTGATTGGGATCTTACAATGGCTCAAACCCTCATTTTCACTTGTAATTTCATCTTCTGTTTAGTGCAACTACTATTCTGCTCAGATGAATTCAAGCCCTAATCAATCTTTACTTCACTATCATAAATTGTGAAACTTTCTTTTCTTTAGGATTGTCTTCCATGAAAATGCTGGTTGCATTCAAAATGATCTGTCTTTAAGTTTTCTACCTTTTTCTTTTGTCACAGATAATTATCTGTCTTCCTTTTTTTACTTTGAAAATACTTGGACCTTCTGCTTAGAGCTCACAAAACACACTTAACAGTTGATGTGACTTTTCTTGCAGTTCATTTCATGTTTGTTTTAATTAGGCTTTTGGGCTCTCTCCCTTCATGTGAAAATATCACTTTCATTTGCTGATGTTGTCTTAACCAAATTATTTTAAATTTGGTGCTTCATTTCCCCTGCGTGTGTGCCGTCTGCAGCACGTTGACCATGCTTTTCCGAAACACTTGTCTTCAGAGTTCTGAGAAAGGAACTTTGGGTTTCACTGGGTGAAGAAAGTTTTCTTTGGGGGTGGAGGACGTGTAGAAGCTGATGAGCTGGATGCTTTCATGGGAAGTGATTTTCTGTGCTTCTCATTCCTTCTCTCACTTGAAGAGAAAGATTGTTGACCATGGAAATTTTACCTGAGAGCTGGTGAAGGATTGGAATTCTGTTTCAGAACTGAACCTGGTGACATTTTGTGCTGTACTGAAGAGTTGAACATTGGTGAGAGAAGAAGACAGTAAATTAGGAGAAGAGATTGTCTGGTGATGGCAATCCCTTCTTGTGCTTCTAGAGGAAACTTCATCAGGAAGAGAAGTGTTGATTGTGAAAGACTTGCAGGGACTTCTGTTTCTGAAAGACTCCCTAAAGGAGTAACAGAAGAGATAAGAGTAGAAAATGAAGCAGGTAGAGTCACAGGTACAGTCACCTTCAGATCTCAGAACCAAATCAGCTCTTGATCAGCTAAAAGTGGTCATTCACTAAACTGGCTGCTGCTACCAGATTGCAGCGCGTGAGCTGAGGAGAGGCCCTGGTGTGTGAGCAGAGCTCCACTGTCCTGGCCTTCCCAGGAACGTGGGCATTTGTGCAAGGTGCCAGAATGTGCTGCCCTCCTGCAGAGTTTCCTCTGGGGAAAGTCACCTTTTTGTTCATGAATATAGAGAGATGCTGTTCCATGGTAAAGAGAAGATGGCATTCTGAAAATCACTGTTTAATTATCCATGTAATTAAAAGCATCCATACTGAGCAGTTGAATAAAAATGTCATGTGAGATTTTCTGAAATGCAAGTTGGAGTTATAACTGTAGGCTATGTTTTTGATTACAAAAACTTAATTAAATTCAGTGGTGACATCATCTAAACAGATCCAAAGCTCCATAATAAAAGCAGTTGTTATACATACGAGGGAGTCAGTATGCCATTAGTGTGTTCTGTAGTGTTCTCAGTGTCATATATAAAGTATCTGGCCTGAGAGCTTTAACAAAATGGCATATTTAATCTTTCCAGATGTAGCTGTCAAGCCAGGTATTGAGTTATTTGCTGGTGAATGGGTCAAATACTGATGATCCAGCAGCAGAACATAAGAATTTGAGATTGTTGCTCCTGCAGTAGAGCTGCTGTTTTCCTGTTGAGAAGCTCTAACCCCTGAACAGTTTGATAAAGTGATAAAAGAATGTAACTACTACTAATGATTAAACACTGAAAAATGTGTGTGCAACTACATCCTACTAAGTACTGTGCTGTGTTTATTTATGTATTATTATTATCTTTTTTACACAATAACCTCTCTTGGCTGACCACTGCATGCAGATAGTCGGAAGTAAAGTTCCGGTGAGTACGAACATGAGAGTTTTGTTTTCTCTTATGAACTTCCCTTTTTAGAGATTAGGCTGGAATATTTTGGACTTTTATCTGGGTTTTAAAAGTTCAGTGGGCACAACTGAATCCTTGTTTTATCAAAATAATCATCAACCACCTCAGCCATGTTTATCTTACCCCGTGTAAGATCATTGCTTACACTGGTGAGGGATGTCTGCAAGTTTTCAGGAGTCTGTTTCCAAATACTTCAGACTCACTGAGGTCATCTCTTCACGGTGAGCAACAAATATAATTTGAGATTGTCTTGCTTTTTATTCAAGGCAGGCACTTGAAATTTTAAATTGGCAGTATTTGACTTACTTCTTTCTGTTCAGATGTGGAATTTTTTATGTCCTAATTGTTATTATTCATAGCTTGTCTAGGAAATGTCAACTGCAGCAGATCAATGTGAGAATAAGATTAATTAAGAGGATTCAGAAGGTCAATAAGTTTAAGACAAGATCACTGAGAGCATAACTCTTGTCTTAGTAAGGACTCATCTGCATTTTATGTTGTCTTGATTGAATTCAAATATTATGAACAAATATTTGGGATTTAATTTGTGGGAGTGAGGTCAGGAAGTTTTTGTTTCCTGGAAAAAAGATTTTTTGGGGAATAATTACATATGCCTTTAAAACAGTGGTTGAAATCAAAGATGTTCTTTTTTATTAGTGCATGGGCTTTATTTTTGATTACGGCCAGAACAGGCTTTTCAGGTACAGCAAGGCTTTCCACTTAGTTTATATTCAATAATTATATTCTGTAGTAAAAATAATAGAGAACAGTCTAGGACATAAAAATGTCTAATAATCGCCTCAGATGTAGTAAAGTTTATTCAGAGTGGCCTTTAAAAAGGCTTTCCTCTTTGTGTTCCCCAGTACTTTTTAGTTCTGTACACAGTATTGGTTCTTCCCCTGATTGAGGAAAATGCCTTCATTGTGCTTATGTACTTGATTTTTGATGGGACAAATTAATTAATTTTCCAGTTCAGTGTGTTAAAACCAGTTTCAGATAATCCCTGCTGCCATGTAATTTCCTTATGGTGTGAATTATCCTGAGCAGCAGCTTTGTGAAGAGATTATTTTATAGGGGAAGCTGATATTCCCACGATGGGTAGGGGAGAAACTCTTAACATGTTTTCTTCTCCATGCCTTTGAGTTCAGGGTCTGACAGAGAGCAAGAACAGCTCTGCATTAAAAGCATGTTTGTGTGCCAATAACTTGCTAAATACTAAAATAAGAGATGCTCTGCCTGGAGTGTGGCTTCTGCACATTATTGCTTAGTTAGCGCTTGCACCTCGGTGTGCTTCTTCCAGGATTCATCCTTTAGGAGCTATTGGCTTCTGCCAGCATACGGAGCTATTTCCTTGGAGATTTACAGATTCACTGTGATTAGGGAGGAGAGGAGTTTTGGGATGTGCCTGGTAGTGCTGATGTGTTGTAGTGACAGTTGCAGAGAAGAGGTTTCCCTGTTCATGGGGACTTGGGAGCCTGAACTTGTTTGAATCTTACCTGGGATCCTCAGCACTGGTGTGGTTGCTGTGTGCTCCAGGCTCTCATTTGAGTTGGCATCAATGAATCATTCTCTGCCTTGATTGTAACAGTGTGCAGGTAACTGGTCATAAAGTAATTTCTAAGATTTTTGTTCTTAAGCATTGGTTTAATCTCTGAACATTTTGATGTGGGACCCAACCACCTCAGTTTCTTTCTACTTCACTTTTGCCTTCATCTTTATAAGAGGTTCTCCTGTAAAATGTATTTCTCACAATGTACCTTGTACCTCAAAGTAAATGAGAAATGTATATATTAAAATCTGATCCATATAAAGGCATAGCATTACTTAAAAATAGTATTCCAATCAAACTCTTGGAATAGGGAAGTAAAAGAAGTAGCACCTGGTTCAGCACTCGAGTTAGCATGGCTAGGGGTAAGAGTGGATTTGGATTGAGACTGAGACGTTGATTGCAGGGAATAACAAAATAATCCTGGTAAGCTGAGAATTCTCTGAAAGATTTTAAGAATGGATTTTTATGGCCGGTCCTGAGTGACCATCGATTTTGAAGAGGGAGGAGAATGAGGAAGAGGATTTGGTTCCTTATTGCTGTGCAGTTAAAGGTGCTTCTTCAAAGAATCAGTGAAGAAATGTGCCTGTCCTGCAAGACATGGGAAGGAGCCTTAGCAGAGCACGCTGCCACTTCTTTGATCTTCTGACTTATTGTAAATATTTTTGAGGGAATCATAGGTCTTCTGAAAATAAGGGACTCGACAAAGCAGAGGTGCTTCACTGGTGGCCTGGATGGCAGAGAAACAGGAGGCAGCTGGATCATGTCTTGGTTTAAATACGAAACAACGAGTAGCAAAGACTTGGGGTTGCCCCAGTCTGAACTGGAGTCTCTTTTGGAGCTTGCAGCAGACTGCAGTGGAAGCACAAACTCACCTCTTGGGAAAAACCACTATGTCTTGCACTCTAGAGTGCTTTTCAGAGTCTAGCTTAACAGGCAATGGCATTGGATTGAAGTTGCCGTTGTCTCATCTCTTTGTACATTTTGTGACTCTTGGTATTATTTCTGTTCTCTTCTTTTACCAGTTGGGGAATGGCTGAAATGTCAAAATTTGTGCCCAGTTAGATCCATGTTGTGTACATGGTGTGCGTTAGTTACGCATAAAATCTTTTCTGTTTCCCATCCATTCAACAAGCGGCATAAAGCTGTTCCTTTTTTCTAGTTCTTTGCCTTATGGCCCTTCAGAGTGATGATTTTTCTGAATTTTGATGATTTTTGATATATTAACCTGATTTACAATCAGTTCTTACTCTTACAAAGATAATGCCCACCCTTTTATTCATTTTTCTTTTGGTGGAAGAGCATCTCTTTGTTTAGGAGGTGGATGCTGACTGATTCCAGTCCCTTTATATCCTCCTTACTCATCTTCGTCTGCCTTGGTCCTTTGGTGTGTAACTGGCATGTGATGCCCAGCTAAAGGTGCTTTGCATGTCAGCAAGAAACATCTTCAAAGCTGACAGAGTGCAGAGGACGCTGTTGTCTCAGTACAGTCACAGTCTGTCATGTTTTTGTTCTGAATCTGGAAGGATAATGTGAACTTAGTTCTGGTTTGTGCATTGAATCTCTCTAGGTCAGAGTCATTAACTTAAATTTAGCCAAGTCATTTTGTCATCAGCCACACTTAGTGTATTTTTGGGAAATGAATGGTATGAATTTGAAGAGAGCAAACCAGAAACTTCATAAGAAGTGGAGCTTTGTGAAAGAGAGACAATTTGAATATTAGTAGTGGAAGCTTCTGATACAATTAAAACCAAATGCGTATAAATCCTCTTCAGGTCAGGCACTTGACATTGCCTTTGCACCCATGACATCTTTATCAGGTTCTCTTCAACAGACCCTTCAGAGCTAAGGAGCTTTAGGAGCTGCAAATGAATCATAAGCACTCTTCTGAGATAAGCCTACTGCAACCTGTCAGAGCTGTACAAAAGATTAGTTGCACCTTTTGGAAACTGTCTTGTGTCTTGTTCATGGGTTTGAATACTATAGCTCTGAAAACCGATATTCAGGGATTTTAATAGTGAAATACCTTGTAAGTAGTTACTCTTCTGTAGTGGCACTTCAGCAGGAGAGAGCTCTTTGTCAAATCTCCTATATCATTTTTTTGCAGCAAACATCATCCTGTAGACATCTCTGTTAAGGGCCAAACATGGACTGTGGTACAGCAAGAAACTGGCTCATGAAGTTGCATGATCTAGGGGATTTTTGTGTCTCTGTTTGTGATTGTTTCTAAAACAGTGTTGTGAAGTAGATGTTTAATATACTCTCATTAAATATGTTAATACAGCTGAATGGTGGAATTAAATTTTTATATTCAATTTGTAGTACATGCACTCCTACTCAGAAGTGAAAAAGATTCCAGCAAAAATAGTTATCCTTGTGATGCAAAATCAAAAGTGTTAAACACTGATGACAAATCCAAGTCAAGCCAGGTGTCTTGAATGCTTGTGCTATGATTTGGAAATTCACATGGAAATATGAGTATTTTATCATCTAAACACTGCTTGATCAATAGAACACTCAGCAGCATTCTGCATTCTGTGATAGGGTGGACTAAAAAACAGCAAGCACGAATGCACACTGTCCTCACAAGAATATATCCATGAGCTGCGATCTGGAATTTCAGATGAAAAACTTCTTAATTGCCTGGAGTCTTTGAGAGTGTCTCTAACCAGCAACCCAGTCAGGTAAGCAGAGCAATTTCTGCAGTAGTTTTCATCATGCTGTTTTTGCTAAGCAAGAGAGAGTTGTGGGCTTTGGGGCTTTTTTTTGAAACCGGAGTAATTACGCTAATGCTTGTTGACAGCAGAGCAGTGTTCTCAGCACCCTGGACAAGGGTAAGTGAAATGTTTGCAGCTGTCTGCAATATCTCCTCACCTTTCACTGCGGCTTTCAGCAATTTGTTGGAATGTTTGCCTTCGTGGTTGATCAGGTCTTTTGGGAAGTGAGACCGAAAGTGGAGCCTGTGAAGGGCTGCACAAGCAGTAACAGAGAAACACCTTTGCAAGTTTTGCATTTGATTAAGAAATAATTAAAAGCTTTTTCTTTTTTTTTTTTCCAGCTGGGTTAACAATTTTGGACATGAAGGTCTTGGACTTCTGTTGGATGCATTGGAAAAGCTGCTGGACAAGAAACAGTAAGGACCTGGATCATTTGAAGGGAGGGGTGGGGAAGTTGTGAAGATTTTCCTTATGCTATTTTCCTCATTCCTTTCAAGGCAAGAAAGTATTGATAAGAAGAATCAACATAAACTTATCCAGTGCCTCAAAGCATTTATGAACAATAAAGTAAGTTTTATTTGAAATTCACATACTTCTAGCAGGATTGATTTTTCTTAGTTCAAGATATATGTAGCATTGTTAAATGTTGGAGAGGGAAGGAAACTCGGATATCCAGTGTTTAACTCTTTGGAAATGTAGGTCTTAAACCTAGTGTAACTTCTGTTGAGAGTCTTCATGAGCCTTTCAGAATATGCATTTTTTTCTTAGTTTTGTTAAATACTATTGATTTTTGGAAGTAAAATTTTTGATAAAGAGAGGATGATAGTGTATAAATTTAAGGTAAGTGAATTTGGAAATGAATTACTTGGAAACTGAAAAAATATAGCTTTCTAAATTCAGATTTCAATACATGATTGTTAATATAATGTACTTTTCACCTGATTGAAATTGAGTAGGATTGTTACCTTTTTAGCTGTAGTTGTTGGTATGCTGTGGGTAAAGGATTAGGTTAAGTTGTATCTGATTTGTTTCTACCACAGGTCACTCAGGTTACAGAGTATGAATACCTTCTAGAAGCTGGTGTGTTAAACTTGTAATTTTGCATTATTCAATAGCAAAATTTGAAGTCTTGTATTTATGTATCCTCCCCAGCAAATAAAACTGCATAAAAGTTATTTTTAACTACTTCTACTCTGTTTAGAAAAATCTCTCAGAAGAGCTTATCTAATGAAGTGGGAGAAAAGTAAATTTTTCATACTTCTGAGGTGTTTCAGACATAGGTAGAAAATAAAACCTGATTTGTCTTTTGGTAGGTACTGATTTTACAAGGTCCCGGTGCTCTCCTGAGGAGCCCAATCTCTCTCTGTCAGGAGAAAGCCTTGAATGCAGGACAGGGGACACTGAGCTGTGTCCCCCAGCAGTAATGGGCAGGAGTTTTGGTAGAGTTTGGGTAGAGTGTTGCCAAACCCCCATGGGAGGGAGGGGTTTGGAGAATCCCTAAGGGTCTTATTCCAGAGCTGGTGATGAGTATCCAAGGCAAGCACAGGCTTCTCACTGTGAGCTTTTTGTTTCTCCAAGTACGGTTTGCAAAGGATTCTCGGAGATGAAAGGAGTCTCTTGCTATTGTCAAGAGCAATTGATCCAAAGCAGCCCCACATGATGACTGAGACAGTGAAAATCCTTTCTGCCATCTGCATTGTTGGAGAGGAAAACATGTAAGTGAGATATTGAAGCTTTTTTTTTTTTGTGTTCATGAGTTGTTAACTTGGACACAGGTGAGAAACCTCGTCAGTGAAACAAATGTAACCTATTAAGTCTTTATTAATGTGGTTTAAAATTAAAGAGACTTCACCTGTTCTGTTGCCTTAATTCAGTGTTAAATCAGAGACAAGCAAACGAGTAGAGGCCTGTGGCTCACATGCACTGGGGCTGAAGTGGAAGATCTGAAAGGACAGATCACCTCTCTGCCACAGGAACAAGAAGTTTGCATTTACAGCTGGAGTTTGGAACAGTTCAATTTAGAGTTGTTTAGCACTTGCCCATGAGATTTTTAAAACAAAGATAATCACTTGGCGTGTGTTTCCTGTAAATTCAGCAGTGTATTTATTTACTGAAGGTTCAGATGGGCAAACTTCATGTCTTCCATGCAGTAAATAGATTGAAACATTTTGATTTCTGAAAGGAAAGTTTATTAGAATTTCCAGATGTTAAATGTGTCAGCTGTTATCTAGTGCACAGCCTTGCAAAGGTAGGGATTTTTCCCCACCTCACTGGTTGTTTCTGAGCTGAAATAATAATACAGACATTCATTCACTTTTTTTCTTATTTCAACATTTATCTTGTAGATATTTTTAACACTTGGTTCTTGGTTTGTTTTCAATTTTCTGTAGATAAATGCATTTAAACTGTCAGTGCCCTAAAGCCTTGAGTTGTGTGGATAGTGGGCTGAGTATGTTTAAAACGAGCAAGTTGGCTGTGCTGTGCTCTTGTGACAGTTTCTCTTTCTCTTAGTCTGGACAAGCTTTTAGGTGCTATAACAACTGCTGCTGAGAGGCACAGCAGGGAAGAGCGTTTCTCTCAGATTGTGGAAGGCCTGGAGAACCACGAGTTCATCCAGCTGCAGGTGAGTTTGCTTTCCTGTGTGCTGCAGCTGCAAGGCTGGAACACTGTGCATTGCACATTTTGTGTGTAAATCAAAGAACACAAAGCATTGCTTTGTGGTCTTTGATTTACACACAAAAGCTTGTAGTGCTGTTAATCCACTGGTCAGTAAAAGAGGAGAAATAAATACCAATGGCCTACTAGTATTAGATTTTCTACTTGTTAGCGGTGGGAGACCAAGGAACTCACTTCCTGTCCCAAAAATGGGATTAAGAACCTTAGTTCTTGACCTTAGTAAAGAGAGTAATTTGAATGCCAGATGTAACGTTCAGGTAATAAATCTGTTCCTAGTGCTGGGACTTTTGGCAGCAGTACCTGTGGCCTCTTAAATATTCAGATATATGGTAATTATGGCAGGGGTAGAGTGGGGTGTGCCCATTTTTGGCAGGGGTCCTTTTGGGATGAGTGAAGTGCAGCAGGATATCACTGGTACTTTTGTCAACAAGGACTCTGCATTCCTTGGTGTGTGTTCAATGTGTGCCTCTTAATCAGCCACTAGGGCTTCTCTAAGCATAATCTGGTGAACTTTTAAAATTATTTTTATAAAAAAATAAAAAAAATATTCTGTGCCAGTGGTTTTTACTAAGTCATGTCTTACATCATGTTCGTTGCTGCTTATATGTCTGTGGACAGAGGTTTTTATTCTCTGTGGGCACCTTACTACCTAAGAGTTTTGGTTGCTATTAAAATGCAAGCTTTTTAAAATGGGGGTTGGTTGGGTTTTTTTGGTGCTGCCACGTTTGCATAGAGGCCAAGTGGCTGAATATCCTATCAAAGGATGACTTTGACTTTTTACCCTCTCACAACACCGTATTCATGCGCATTTTGTACCGAAATTTATATTTCAGCTATTTTGGCTGAAAGATATGGAAAAAGTACAGTGAAAACAGGGCAGGTATCCTTGAGATGCTTTTTTCCAGTCTCGGATCAGATACACATCGGCTGTGGCTGCCTTGATGCTGCGTTTACCATCAGCACCTCTTGTTTCAGGGCTGATGAGTTAATGATGTTCAGTAAGCTCCTATAAATGACATTCTCATCTTAATAGTGCCATCACTGAAGAGTTCATCCTGGAGTTGTCTCCTACTTTATGACCTTGTTGATTTAAGGCAAACAGGAACAACCACCCACCATTCCTGCCGAGCTCCCCCTCCCAAAGCTCTCTGACACCTCAGTGAAGGCACAATTGCAAGACTCATTACCTTGTTTCTGACAAAATCGTTCTTTACTTGTAATGTATTAGCACAAGCCATTAAGCCAGAGCCTCTCTGGCAGCAGCAATCAGAGCAGATGGCACCTCTTCTCTCTATTAATTTTGGATTGGACATGTACTTTGGCTTGTTAAGTCATGTCATAGTAGTAAAATAACAAGAATCATTCAAGCAAGCGTGATGATACTGCATTGTCTGAAGATGCAGCTCTATCAAGAGAGTGCCTTTGAAAGGGTGTTTTAATAGAATTTGAGACTCCATAAGGTGTTCTATTAAAGCTAAATAGTGAATGTAATTAAAACAGGAAGGGTGCTTTTTATCTGATTTTTTTCCTCTGCAGCTATTGATTTTTTTTTTTTTTTTGGGTCCTACTCTAATGCTACTTCTATGTGCAGTTAACATCTTTTTACCAAACTTGGTATTTCCCTTGAGTCCCATTTTAGTCTTTTAACGTGGATCAGCACTTTTGGTGTTATGTTATTGCCTACCTGTTTTCAAGTAAATCAATTAAAGTGCACAGCTGTTCAATTAAAGCATTAGCCACTATCCTGGGACTTCAGGCGTTTTGTAGAAGTGCTCTGCAGGAATAGAAAAAACACCTGGTGATGTGACTTATTTGGGTGTGGGTGTTTTTTTGGGTGGTTCTGATGTGGGTTTTTTTAAAGTTTTTAATTATTGTAGAAACAGTTTTCAAGCTGGTGAATACTGAGGAGAAAGAGAAGGAGGTGCAATGGGGAGCTTTAGTTTGGGAATAACTAGTATGTGATTTTAGGGTGGGGAAGCCCTGGCACAGGGTGCCCAGAGCAGCTGTGGCTGCCCCTGGATCCCTGGCAGTGCCCAAGGCCAGGCTGGATGGGGCTGGGAGCAGCCTGGGACAGTGGGAGGTGTCCCTGCCCATGGCAGGGGTGGGACAAGGTGATCTTTAAGGGCCCTTCCAGCTCAAACCATTCCATGACATTAGTCTGTGATGATCATTCATGTGGTACTATTTTGACACAGCAGAAGCATCCTGATATAGAAACAGAGCAGTATTTGATGTTGCTAAAATAAACCTGAGTGTTGCACGTGTGCTGCATAATAAATAACATCCATCTCTTTGCTTTTATAATTAAACTGAAGCAGTGACTGAAACAGTATTGATTTGCATTCTGTATTTCTGACAACAGGTAGCATGTATGCAGCTCATCAATGCCCTTGTCACATCTCCAGAAGATCTTGATTTCAGGATACACTTGAGAAATGAGTTTTTACGTTGTGGCTTGAAGAAAATACTGCCTGTAAGTCATTGTGTACAGGAGTTGATCACTGTCCACTGTGAATGTTGAAGATAACCAAACTGTTTAACCACAGCAGCAGATGTGAAGGGTTGGGGGGGTGCAGAAGGTCAGATTATCAACCCAGATCTGCTTTCAGTCTGCAGAGTTACAGATTTAGGTTCTCAGGAGCTGTGTAAACCAGAATAGTAGTTGAAACAAGTCAGTATATTAGAAATTAAATTAGGGTAGCCAAATTCTGCATAACGAGCTCAAAGCGCATGCAGTGAATGTGAATCTGGCTGTGGAACCAATCTTGGATTAACTTTCTTTGTATGTGCTGTTCCTGTTGTTTTCTGTGCAATCTGCTTTTCTTTAATCTGCCTGCTGAGAATGCAGTGGGATGTTTTAAAGAAAAATCAAATTGACACCTTCATTCTCTCTGAGACTGCGTGTCTGTCTTCATGCAGCTGCACAGGCAGGAATATTTCTGACTTAGGGAGAGATTTAGAGCTCTTAACCAAGAAACCATTCTGATGCTTACATCAAAAATATGTGTATTTAAGGTACTCATCACTTTCTCACGAGAGATGAGAGAAATTAGAGTAGTGCTTAGATTTGTCTGAAACAGAATTTGTTCTGCCGTGACTTTTAAGATACGAAGCTTCAAATCATCAATTTGTCAGGAACAAAAACTTCCATTTTTGGCTCATTCAGCCTTGAGACTTTCTGATGTGTTGATGTTACTTTTTCTTAGGTATATTTTTAGGGTTTGTATCATGTAGATACATTAACATGATCTGCCGGCTTTATTTGCGGTGGAACATCTGAAAGCCTCAAGAACACCAGGTTTCTTGTTTGTTTTGTTTTTTTTTAATCTGTTGAAAGATATTTTATAGAATCAATAAATGCTTAAAAATTTTAAGACTTAGGGGTGGGTTAGGTAGCAAAGAAACTGAATTGTAACAATTCATGATAAACTTGGGAGAGTGTACCAACATCTGCCATACAGATCTGAGTGTAAAAGCAATTAATATTTGGTCATCAGTCTGTTTTTAAAATGTTGAACCGCCAGCGTGTTGAAAAAGAATCAGGAAGGGGGATTCACAGCTCTGGCTCTTCATCTGCTCAGACTCAGAGCAGCCTCCTCTGCTTTTCAAGCATTGGAATTGGCACAAATTCCTGCTGTACTGGGGAATTCAAGTGGCTGCATGCAGTTCTGACAAATCCAGGCCAATTTCCGTGTAAATCATGGAGTGCACTCACATGAATGGATGGGAAGGAACTTTTTTTATGTGCTTTCCTGGTAGGAAGCTAAACTTTGTTCTTACAGGAATTAGAACAAGTGCTTGTATTTCTTAAAAGAAAAGCACATTTTGCCCAGCCCCAGGTGCTGACTGCTGTGGATTTTTTTGCTCCTCTGTATTTCTCCTTGTGCTCTGCATGGTTTAATGCTATGGTTTTGATTGACTTAGTAATAGAATTGGAACCATGTCTTCTTTACACTTCCTTAGGCTTCTTAAGCTCACTTCAATTAATGTTTTGAAATGTACTTATTGTGGTTTTTTTAAAGGAACTCTGACATTAACAAGCAGGAACTACCCTGTCCCGTTAAGAACTTGATTTGTTCTGTAGCCCATACCTGCTCTGTGAGCTGATACTTTGCCTTTAGTTTTTCTCAGTTATATCATAATAAAAAAAGCCCAGACACTGAGTTAAAACTTTCTCCTAAATGTTAATGACTTATATTTCATCATGATACAATCCTTCAAGGGGGGGAATTCTTGCTTTAAAAAAGGAGAAATGATGATATACTCTACCTTGAAAAACAGGCCTTGAAAGATAAGGAAAATGACGAGCTTGATATTCAGCTGAGGGTGTTTGATGAGAACAAAGATGAAGACCACTTTGAACTGTCACATCGTCTCAATGATATCAAAGCTGAAATGGAATATCCTTTAAGGAAGTGCTGTTATAACTTGTGTCGTTTCAGAACTTTATTAAATGGAAATTACAGTGCTCTGTGTGCAGGTTATTTGTCTCAGTTGTGTGTCTTACCAGGGGCTTTGTCAAGCAGATTTCTCTCCAGTTGCTTTTTTTTGTTGGAAAATATTTAGATAATTAGTGCTTAAATTTGCATGTCAAATGTAAGTCATTGGGAACGGAATTAATTTTTCATAAATAACATTTATTAAGCTAAACTGTCTCATAATACATGAAGAGATAAAATTATACCCATGGAAGATCACAAGTTTGAAGAAAAATGAGTTTTGATAATAAAAGGAACAAAATTTCTCATATCTTCTGAAGCACTTCAGATGTGTGCCTTTTCTAGCTGTGAAGGAGCTATAAATTCAAAGTAACCTAAGTTGAGAATGGTTGCTTGTAGTTTTTAGGAGGAAGCAGAGGGAGGTGGAGGCAATCAATGAGAGGACTGTAAAATCCCCTGTAACGCTGGTGTTTTGCAGAACAGGTAATTACAGGTAATGGTCATCTTTAGGAAATACAATTGATTGAGCAGTGTGTGTTTGCCCATAGCCTGCCTCACCTCAGAGTGGGAACACAGCTTTGTGTGAAATATTTTTGCAGATTTCTAAGACATAAGATCCATAGTATGATTGTTCTGACTAATAATAAGACATGTCCTAATTGTTAAACAGGGCACAGAGGTTCTGTGCACAATCTTAATGGAAAAATAATATTTACTGCTAAGGCTAGGAGTTCAAAGTGTGGAGGGGTTTTACTTGAGCAATATGGGAAATGTCTGGGAGCTGTGTTTGGGTGGGGTGGGTGTTCTGTGGTGCAGTGGGGTTTTTTGGCCTGTTGTTTTTAAGTTTTTAGTTTGAGTACTTGTATTTTCTTAACAATGTTTGCACTGATGTGAGCGAAGTATTTCACCTGCTGTATAATATGGTGAAAGATACTTCTTCTGAAAATTACTTCTTGTCAATTCTCCAACATTTCCTTCTGATCAGGAATGATTACTATGTCAGGTAAGTGCCGGCTGCCAGGTTGGGATTTTTTGGGGGGAGTAGGGGCAAGAAGAAAAATCAAGACCCTGGTAAACTGAGTAGCTCATGATCGTGTCTAAAAGTCTCTCTGAGACTGATGTGTTACTTATCTTTCTGCTCAATGGTAGTATTGAAAAGATCTTGGTAAATATAATAATGCTTATTGCAAAGACTTGACCCTTAGTCCAACACCCTCATCCCAAAAACCTCTTAACTTGTTGGGCACTTTATTTCTTTATTGATACCTTCATTGCTTCAGAGAACATGGAGGTTGTACAACTGATAATTGAAAATACTCCCACGTGCCTTGTGTCTGCTCTTTCCCTTGTAGACTTTTCTTATGTGCAGCTCCTTAGCAGGGTCAAGGTTCCATATCCAAAATATTTACAAATAAGAGTACAAATCAGGCTTTGAACTTGACAATTCTACTGGCAATTGTATAATTCAGATATTAGGAGGTAGTTGACCCCCAACCCCAATTGCATAAAGGCTCGTTCATGGTCTTACTGTCTTGTAAATGTTTCCTGTTTTAGACCTCAGTATTACAAGATCATAGAAGAATGTGTGTCACAGATAGTGCTGCACTGCAGTGGCATGGACCCAGATTTTAAATACAGAGGAAGGATGGACATTAATTTTACACATCTTGTTGGTTTGTACACTTTGAGCAGTTTTACCTTGTTTGTCTTTGTGTTCTGCTGTCTAGACCTTTATTGACTGTGAATTTTTTCAGTTTTCTGGAAACATGCATGGAAGCTACAGGTGTACTTATGGAGTACCACAGCAAATGCTGTAGCCTTTAATGACATGAGACAGGGTCAAAAAAAAAAGAGTATTTGATGCTTTGGTGTCATGGGCTCACAGGGTAGTGATGGTTGGAAGGCACCTCAGAGCTGTGACATGTTTGACTTGACTGGTGTGTGGTGTTTTATTTCAATTCTAGATGCGTGTGTGGACAAAGCTAAAGTAGAAGAGAGTGAAAAGAAAGCAGCAGAATTTTCCAGAAAGGTCAGTCCTACTCATGGTTCTCTGTAAGGTGTGGAACAGAATCCTGGCAGGAACAGAGTCAGCTTGTTTCCCAGGTGAAAGTGGGAAATAGTGGATCTCACAGGCAGGATGTGCTTTCCTGTCTAAAGCTCCGGGCATTTGGGTGGTTCTGTGTGTGTGCAAGGCTCAGGTGCAGTGGAGTCTGAAATCAAAAGCAGCTGAGTAGTCTAATAAACTGTACATCTCCTCAGTTGTACTCCTCTGCTTAGATAACTGATGGGAAGAATTCCACTTGTTGCTCTTCTGTCCTGAAGTAGTCATAGTTAAATACCTAAAGGGGTATCAGCTTGAAAAAATGAATGAATGTGCTGTATTAGCTGCAATAGTACTGAGGTTCTTGCAATATGGAGGTGTGTGTTAAAATCATTCAAAATTTTGATTGTTTGCTGGTCTGATCTAAGAAGGCATTTTCAGGCCACAAGGCAGTACATGTTCTTATGTACAACCATGATGGTTGCAGATTTGATTTAATGAATTTAAGCTTGTTGCAATAGATGTATACTCGAGTTTGGTTTGAGAAATCTGCAAAGTTCTCTTGGGGGGAAAAACCTGAACTGAGTAGCTGCATCTGGGTGGTTCTGTCATTGACTTACTGATGGAAGAAATTATGTGGTACTAAAAGTGAACATATTAGAAAACTAAAAGACGTCAGAAGTGCATCAATTGCTCCAGGTGTGACGTTGTTCAAAGATTTCCTGCCAGTGTGGGCCCTGGTGTGGCCATAACTGAACAAATTCTGCTGTTCTGGTTAAATCGTTACAGTTTGATGAAGAGTTCACAGCTCGACAAGAGGCACAGGCTGAGCTTCAGAAACGAGAAGAGAAAATCAAAGAACTTGAAACGGAAGTCAAACAGCTCCGGACCCAGGTAATAAAACTGTATCACATTAAATTTCACATCTGGGTTGATTTTTTTTTTTTTTTTTTTTGAGGAGGAATTGCAAAGAAATTGCCCCCGAGTATCTTGTCTCTCTGGAGTTTGGAGTGTCTGTTACAGGGGTATTGATTTGTTTTGCAGCC
Organism: Oriolus oriolus; assembly: GCA_013400235.1. Taxonomy (NCBI): domain Eukaryota; kingdom Metazoa; phylum Chordata; class Aves; order Passeriformes; family Corvidae; genus Oriolus; species Oriolus oriolus. Next base: position 368,041 of record VXBT01003517.1, on the reverse strand, counting down.
AGCATAAGTTACTGAGGATAGTTAATGGAGGTAACATTTTTCAAACAGTATTATATTCAACCTGTCACAGATACCTGCTTTACTGAGAAAAAATGTTCCTTAGGCTATAAAAATCTTCAATCCAGCCTGATTTTTTTTGTTTTCCCCCTCCAAGTATTTGTTTGTACTTTCACATTACTACTTACATATGTTTTGCAGAAAGTTTTTGTTTTAGAAGTCTTTATTTTTAAAGTCTTTTGGTTTTATATATATTTTTTACTCTTATATTTTTATATAAGCCTTTTTTATTTTTTATTTTTACACCAGCTTTGGGTTTTAGACAGGTCATTTATACCCTTTAGGAGCTAACAGATATTATGATTTGGTGCCTTTGCCTCAGCCTGGCTTGGTTTGTACTCCTTCAATGCCAGGCAAGGTCTGCCTGTTGCCTTTTATCTTTATCTTTGCTGTCTTAATGCCTGTGATCTTGCTTCCTATTTGGACAGCAAGGTGGAGACTCAGACACTCCTGTTCCTGCTTCCTTCTTGCCAGTTTTTGTTTGTTGCAAATTTCTACAAGCCAGTGTTACACTGACATTTGACAGTCTGTTTTAATGAGTTTTCCACCAATTGTTGCCTTGGGCCAAAGAAACATGTGCCTTGTGCAAAGTAAAAAATGTATTTTTAGTCTAATTAATTATTAATCCTGTTTTACTGATTCTAACACAGTTCAGATCATCCAGACGTGACAAGGCATTCCCAGTAATGGTGACCATTGGTTAATTAACTGTGTAATTCTAGTATCTGTTCCCTTTTCTAGTGTTACACTCCCCGTAGAATAGAAGATGACACTGATTTTTAGATGCACTCACCCCTCTGATGGTTTGACATGCTGCTGTTTCTCTTCCTTGTTCCTTTTACAACTTGTTAGAATGGATATTGTGATTGCTCTTTCTTCCTCTCACCAAAGAAGCCCCCTCAGACAGATTTAAAAGACAGCAGGACGGGTTGTTGCACACCCTCCCCCCCCAGATGTCAGAGCAGTTATGAGCAGCAGTGCTCCTGTGACTCTGGCCCTGCAGTAGCTGCCCCACTGGTTGCTGGGGAAAATTTTCCAGCAGCAGATGAGTGTTGTTAAAATTCAGCATGGTTATTCTCATCTCTGGTGCCCCAGCTTGCCAGGGTATCCTAAGTGGGATAAATGTTTTGTGCATTGGTAAGAAATAAAATGCTGTTCTGTTCACTTAAATGTTACTGCTACTATTAAATTTTCTTTAAAATTGAAACAATTTGTTTTTATAAAAATGTGAGGTTATTCAGTTTACTTGGCAGTTTTATGGTACGTGGTATAATCTATTGTTATTGTTTCTCATTTACATAGGAGAACAGTTGCATTGCTCACTTTCTTGAGGTGCAGTTGACTAAAAACCATCCTGGTTGGTTCTGCTTTGTATCGAACCACCTCCTGTCACCGATGAAGAGAATTCCTCTTTTCTGTTTCAGGGTCCAGGCCCAACAGGCCAACTGACAGAAGTCCCAGCAATACCTCCAGCCCTCCCAAGTGAGAACGCCCTGCCGTCGCCAGCGCCTTCGCTCCCTGGTGGAGCCATCCCTCCTCCTCCTCCTCTACCTGGTGGAGCGACAATTCCCCCTCCTCCTCCACTGCCTGGTGGAGCAACAATTCCCCCTCCTCCTCCTCTGCCTGGAGGACCAGCAATTCCCCCTCCTCCTCCACTACCTGGAGGACCAACAATTCCTCCTCCTCCTCCCCTGCCTGGTGGAGCAGTAATTCCTCCCCCCCCTCCGTTACCCGGTGCAGCATCACTTCCTCCGCCACCGCCTCCTCTGCCCGGGGGAGCCATCCCACCTCCGCCGCCGCTTCCCGGTGTGCCCCTGCCACCTCCTCTGCCCGGGGGAGCAGGGCCTCCTCCCCCTCCTCCTCTGCCCGGGGGAGCAGGGCCTCCTCCCCCTCCTCCTCTGCCCGGGGGAGCAGTTCCTCCACCGCCGCCTTTTGGGGGGCCCCCGATGCCACCCCCTCTCGGAGGGGTTCCCTTTGCTCCCTTCCCGGTGGTCCCAGCATTGCCACACGGGATGAAGGAGAAGAAGAAGTATAAGCTGGAAGTCTCGATGAAGAGAATCAACTGGTCAAAGGTATGACAAGAGTTGTGGAGCTGATGTTCCTTCCCCTCCTTCACTTTACAGATACACTGGGTACCCTGTGCTGGGGAGGATTTTTAAATGGGAATTCATATTGACAGAGCTGCTTGTACCAAGTGTCCTGGGAAGCCAGCTTACTTCCAGTCCATTGTATCAGGTGCAGTGAACATGAACAGCAGCTTTGCATCACGGTGTATATAAATATATATTTATCTCCAAACTGTTTTAAAGCAGCTTTCCCACATGCCTAGCAAAACAAACCAACTTAAGCTTTTAAAATTCATGATGTTAATGCAGTTGTAAGTTCAGGGAGCGCTGATATCGGGCCTTAATGTTACTTGTTGATTACTTATCAAAGATGTTTATTGGTTGTTCTCAATTAGTGATGTGCTGGAGCAGGGCTGCGGCCACTGGGAGGAGCCATGGAACTGCTCGAGGGAAAAGTTTGGGCACCATGAGCTTCCACTGTAATGGTTGTATTTAATTGCATTTCATTTTTAAAACCAGCTTAAAATACAAACATTACTTGAGCAGTAAACTGCAAGCACAATCTGATTTGCAAGTGAACCCTTAAAGCAGTCACTAGTTATTATTTACCTCTCAGTATATCCAGTCCCTCTCTAACAAGAGAAGTTGTGCAAACATCCAAGTCTGTGCTGGGGTGTGATGCTTTAAAACCCCTTTTTGATCAGTGAAGCCACTGCTCCTTCCACATCAAGGAAGTAAATGTTGGAGTATTAGATAATTGCATCTAGATCAAGACTAAATCATTGCCTTCCAAAGTTGTAGTTGGCAGTTTTTAGTGGTATAAAATATGACAGGTATATTGATGTTTGGTGTAGGAAAAAGTACTCAGATCACCAAATCATCAAGGCAAATGAAAGGAGTACTTCCGTATGTTCCATGCTGTGTGGTTTGAGCTCTAGCAGGGATTTCAGTGTATATCTGAAAGGCATATGAAATATGTACATATTTCAGTGTATATATGCATTCACTGGCTATCTGCTGCTCTTTGTCAGTGCACATCTTGGCACTCCCAGCTCCTGTCTGACACTGGCTGTGAGAGCTGTGTACTCTCTCGGGAGTGTGCTGGTACCAAGAACATGGTGAAATCCAATTATTGATGAAAACAAGCAGTTAAGTGGCACCAGGTGATCGTTGCTGACCATGAGCTGCGATTTAACACCGAACAGTTTTGGAATTTAAATCACACACTGAAGCAGCAGTGCAGGATTTTTGGGATGTTTCACAGTTGGTTATTTAAATGAATTTAGACACACAACTTTTTTCTGTGGAGTTGGGTGTCTTATACTATGTTCTCCCAGATGGAGCTGGGTGCTGTGGGATGCTGGATATAAGTTGCTTTGTATCATTTCTGAATAAATACCATCACCACTTCAGGCAAAACCTTTCAAGAACTAATGATGACACAAGCGTGCTGTTGGAAGAGGAGCTAGACACTGATATTTTTGAATAAGTGATGATAATTGTCTTTCTAAAGAAACAGGTTTAGATTTTGGGTTCCTCTAAATTCTGAAGTGTTGAGTAGTGAAATGGCTCTTTCTTTGAAGTAACAAAACAGCAGAATAATCCTACAAATTTCAGAAGAGGAATCCAGAAGGTTGAGAGAGAGCTTTTGTGGAAATGCATGGCATGCCAATTTATAGTTTCTTTTGGCAGAAGAGTTAATGCTTCAATGATTTCAAATGATTTCAAAATATTTGGAGATGTGCTAAAATAATCTGAAAGTGTATCTAGCAGTGGTAGTTTAAAAACAGACTTTCAATATATTTAACTAGAAGGATATTGAAAATAGCCAGCCATGTTTTTAGTGTATTAGTTTAAATAAATTTTTAAAATCAGTTTGAAGATCTTTACTTCTTCTGTCTGTAATTGTTATAAAATAATCTGCATAAAAGGATAAGTGATAACTTTCCTGCTTTATTGTGGGAGAAAAGACTGGACCAGGATGCACTGTGGGAGTTTTGTAACTGTGGGACATAGACTGCTGTCCTGTAAACATAGAGAAAAGCAAGCTTTTATTTTATCATACATATTGGTAATTGCAGCCAATTTCATTGTGATCAGTTCCATTGGGGAGTTTATAGGAATAATTTATAAAGTGTCTCAGTGCACACTGGCTGTGACAATGGGAAGGAACTGCAGATGGACGCTTTGCTTAAGTGCTCTGGGAACGGTGCCAGAGATCTCCTGCCTACTGAGAAAGTGGAAAGTCTGTTTGATCATCACTTTTAAGGAGCCATCATTTGAGGAATAAAATTCTTAGTGTTTAATTTAGTCCCTTTTGCTGTAACTGTCTTCCCCATTAGTGTTGGATTAAGCTGGTTCTTTAAAATGTCTTCCCTGGAGCTGGTGGTAAAGCAGTGCTGGCTGGAAGGTGGAGGACCCGGGTGTTGCAGGGAAATTGGAGTGAGACTGACAAATGCAGTATTGCTGAGTTCCCTGCATATCATCTTGGAGTTAAACAGCCCTTGGAAATTGCTTGGCATTTAAACAAACTTATAAACACTAATTAATAATGTGTTCAAAGCTGTTAGAGGAATATATTTTGAAAACAAAATAGCAGTTCTGAGTCATACATCGAGAGTCAAGTTGTCTTTCAGCTTCTGTATTGCAGAGCATTTTCTTCCTTTAATATAGCCAGAGCAGACCTTACACTGAGTCTCTGCAGGGTCCCCATGGACAGTCCATTTCCCGGCGAGCTGGGCCGTGCAGTTCTCTGGCAGCAGGGTGCATGGCAGTGCTGAAGAGTTTGGGGCCTCTCTAGGAAGTGATTAAGAGAAGGCTCCAACACTTTCAAACCCAGATGCTGCTGTTGTTATCAGGCCTGTGTGGAGAACTTGCAGGATGGGAGGAGCACAGCAAAGCCCGTTGGTGGCAGAGGGCAGCTCAGCCGTGGTGTTTGTGCAGGAGGCAGCAGGGAGAGAACATCCCAGAGCGGGGCTGAGCTTCATTCGGCCCAATCCTCACAGAAGCTCTGTAGCATTTGCTTTACCTTGGCTGTTGGAAACACTGCTTATTGACTTTGGAGATGCTGTTTTTCTTTCAGATTGAACCTCAAGAAATAGGAGAAAACAGCTTTTGGGTAAAAGCTGAAGAAGATAAATTTGAAGACCCGGAGTTGTTTGCGAAATTGGCACTTACATTTGGAACCCAAATGAAAGGTACATTCTTACTTTACTCTTTATTGTGCTTTTATTAAGTTTAAAACTGTGCAGTGGCAGTTTCTTTTATGCTTTGTGCAATACCATGGAATTCATGTGATGGTTTTATAGCAGGAAAATGATTTAAAACATGTATAAAGCATAAGTCTATTACAAGAATTGCCCCTCCTTCACTTTACACCATGAGGGGAGGAACTTTTTTGCAATAATACCTTTTAAAAGTGCACTGTATGTTGCAGACAGATGTGAGTTTTCTTCTAATGAAATTATAATTAAATTTAAATTCTGATCCTAAAATCACATTTATTTGCATTATTATTCCTAGCTGAGAATTTCAGGAATAAGAACATTTTGCTAATGCAGAGTTTGAAAGGTTAACTCAGGAAGGGCTCTCAGAGGACTATAACTTCATTGAACTGATTCTTGAGTAGTTTCCTTGAGTTATTTCTGAATGTGGTTTTTTTCTGTGTTCTTTTGAAACCTCTTCAAAGAGTTGGCCATGGCTGTGTTTTTCATAAGAGACACACTCCACTTGTAGCTCCTACTCCTTTGAGTAGTTACTGAATTTAAACCATTAGAATTCTCCTTTTACTGCACACCTTAGAACCACTTCCTAGTCTAAATGTTCAGATATTCCATGCAGCAATACAAAAGCATCCTTTGCAGTAATTTACCACTCTTTTCCATGCTGAAGTTGGATTGATTCTTGGTTCCTAGCACTGCAGTGAGGGTGAAATGATGTGCAGTTGGTCACTTCTTGTAGTGTGACAGGAAGACCTTTAAGGGAAGGAATGCCCAGCAGCAGATGACACAATGGCATGAGCCCCTTCTTAATGAAAAGGACAAGCTTTTGCCTTGAGCTGAATTCTTTCATCAGAAGAAGGAAGAAATGTTTCTGAATTCCTGAAAAGCTTCTTCATTAAAAACGCTGAAAAAACCCTGTTGAGATTTTGACATAGCTGACAGTTTCCTGTGAGGAGAAATTCTTGTTGACATAGTTGCACAGTTCTAAAACTGGGAACAACAGAAACTCCTCCAACAGTGAGGAGTGTAGTGATAGCCTTGCAGATATTTTTCCTGTTCCTCCTTGTGCAGTTCTCAGTTAGTGATGGTAGAAAATCAGATGCCACAGCAAAGGATGCACATTAAAAATGCTGCCGCATAGTACTCAGGATATGAAAATCTTACTTGGCTGACTCCTGCAGAAAGAGTTGTCTGTCTTTTGAGTTCAAGGTCTTTTTAAAACTTGAAAGCCTAGTAGAAGTCAAAAAGCCTCTTGGAGCATTTAGTTGCAGCACAGGCCCAGATAATTGCATTCCAAAAGCAACTTTTTTCCTGCAGCTGCCACCTGCAAAGAGAAACATGGAATGATGTTCACTGTTCTTCCTCCCCTTTTGCTTCAAGAGTCACAAGCAGCTCAGCAATGCCCCAAGCACTCACTTCAAGCATCATCTGGGATCAGATTTCCCTTCTGCTTTAGTCCTGTTTCGTGAGGTGGTCTCCTAGTACATTATGGGAGAGTGATAGAAAGCCAAACAGAAATGCGTGTGATATTCTCTCAAGAGCACAGTCAGCACATAAAACAAACAAGTGGATGAGTGGGAGCAAACTGACAATTGCCAAAAGCAGTTGTGATGAGTTAGTGTTTACTGTCTTGTGTTCTGTGAAGTTCTGGAATGCCAGTGGGAATGGTAACTGAAGTAAAAGAAATGGTATGCATTTATTAAAAATTTAATTCTGTGTAAGCTGCAGCACTGAAATTTGATTAAACATCCGAATTCTATTCATGATTCTTTGGCACAATGAGAAGATAACTTGATGAATTTTTCTCATTTAACATAGTTTTGTTCTAGGCTACTCCAAAAATGACTTAATGTTGGTTATTGCTAAGCTGTGAGCTGCCTTGCTGCTTGAGTGCTGTCTGTTTCTGAGGCATGCAGCCAGAGCTGAAGGGAAGTGGTGCTTTTAGGGGGAAATATAGTTGTGAAGTTGAACAATAATTTTTGCTTAGTGAATTAATTAGTAATCCAGTGTGGCTATACATCTCAGGAAACCTGGGGTACTGCTTTTTGGTAGCATTGGGGGCGTGTATGATTTAATTCTGTAGAATGTCCTAAAACCCCCAACAACTGAAATTAGCAGCTTAAAGCATTAGTGTTCTTGTCAAGAACCTACTTAAATCTTTGAAATCATTTAAGCATGTTGTGTTGAGCACTCTTTTACCAAACTTTGCTTTTGTCCCTTAAGTGATATGAAATTTTCTCTCTGGCCAGCAGTGGAGGGGAGAGCACCAGCAGCAGTGCTGTGCCTTCAGTGCTTTGTGGAATGGGATGTCAAAAAGCTGCCTGTGTTGGTACTTCATTTATGGAGTGTTAGATCCGTGTGCTGAGGTGTCTCCTGGCAGGTGAAGGCTGCAGTGCTGTTGTGGCTCTGCAGCCAGGCTGGGGCACAGCCCGTGCTCGGGGCCTCAGGTAACTCTGCAGGGCTGTGACAATGCTCAGCCTGCTGCTATCAAAATCACTCCTCGCTGTTTGATTGATTGTCTAATTGCAAAACACTGCAAAGCAAGTTAATGCCTTCTCCCTAAAGGATCATGTTAATTTCTGGCTCTTGTAATTTAGGTTGTGTATTTTGCCAGTCAAGAATGATAGTAGTGCTCTGAAGAAATTAATTATGTGTACAGTAGATCTGTAAAGGTAGTAATTAGTACATAATAGTCTGTAACTACTGGGATTGTTCCAATACAGAATTCATTATCCATCCAACTTGCCTCAAGGGAAAATTCTCGATCAGGGTTCTGTTGCTTTACAACTAGACTTTTAAAATACAATTCAACAATCATTTCCATATGTTTTCAAAACTGAAGTAAAGTCTTAATAGCTGAGTTGTATTTTTCACATTGTGGGAATTTGAGTGGGAAGGGACAAGAGAAAATACAAACTTCCATGTAAGCTGTAATTGAACAATACATGAACAAAATTTCAGGTTTTGATTTTTATATGTGTAATGTATGTAAGGTATAGAATAGGTCAGTGCACCATTAAACTTGAAGGAAAACTGTTTGCATTCATTTGCATTTGGTACTTGTAAATACAAGGGGCATCAATTAGTACTTTTGGAAAATGGCTTTGAATTTGGTATGCTGAGAAGCCTAGATCTAATTCATCAGAGAACTTCAGCATTTGTAGGCTTTCAATGGATTCAGCTTTGGCTAAATTTCCTGTAGTGCAGCTGTGTTTGTAGGTGAAAGACAGCAAGGCTCAGTTTCATACAGAAATCTCTGGTGCTGAGCACGGATAGGTTGCACTGGTTCAGCTCCCTGCGCTGCTTTGTCAACATAAAAAGGAAGAAAAACCTCTGAACTCATCGTGAATTTGCTTCTGCAACGCGAACTGCAGGTGGCTCCCTTGCTCTGCTGATTATCCAGGCTGTGTGTGTTTGGTTCCTTCCCCTCCCCAGCCTCTCCTTTGCAGAGGGGTGGGAATCCAAACCAGAGGAAGATCAGCTCTGCAGTGCAGGGTCACCCAGTGCTGTGTGGCAGGGGAATTTCATTTCCTTGGATTGCACACATAGGTCGTCAGTCTTCGTGTCTGTTTCACACAAGTGCAGCAGATTGCTTTGTTTTCATCTTTGAATGTATCTGAAATTGTTGTTTTTCAGCAACAGAATGAATTCAAGTACCATAAAGAAGGAATGAGTTATTAGTTTGCCATTGTTCACTCTTTCCTTTTCTTCACTGGATTTATCCAATAGGTAAACTGTCAAACTCAGGGGTGAACAAAGCTTTGCATGCCTAAAATTATTGCCATCTGGCATAGATTTATATATGTATGTCTCTGTGTTTTTATATATTTTATATATAAAATTATATATAATTTTTCTAATTCATAAATGATCATAGAGTTATTTTAGAGTCCAAGTCTTATTTCAAGAGCATCAGGACCCATTTCATTCATCAAGGGACAAAAGGACTGATGTGAGAACAGTGTTCTGAAGGGTCTAAAAGAAAAAGTTCAAGTTAGGAGATAAAGACTAAATATTAACTCTTAATATTTTATTTGAAATAGCATTTTAATGCACTTACTTTTCAATAAATTAATTTCTATGTCAAAGGTAGTTTTTAATGTGGAGTCACTAAGAAAACATAATTTATTTTGAAAAGAATACTATGTAGAATACATGTCCTGTTGGTGTGACCTACTGACTGTAGTTGTCATCATGTGACAGTGAATGAAGAATATCCCAGATTAAAAAAAATCTATTTAGACTTTCTCAGAAGTTAGGTTCAGTCTTGGTTGTGCTATTTTTGTTTATTGTCGTCTTCTCCTGTAAAATCTTGTATAGATAATGCTTTCAGAATGCTCATGCCATAGGGTTGGACAGAGGCAGGAATTTCACTGGAGGTCTCAGGCTGTGGCATACTTTGTGTCTCTGACTCTGCTTTTAAAAGCTTTCTGGTAGATTGATAAGGGGGGAAAACAAAGAGGGATGGGTCAGATAGATGCAATTTTCCTATCTCCAGTTTGTTATTCCTGGAACTCGCTTTCTTTACTTGTGCAGCAGAGTCAGTATTTTTTCAGAGCATTGTTCCATCAGAGGGTTCTGACAGAGAAGTTTGGACATTATCTTAGTCAGCATTACATAAAGAGCTGCAATAATTGCACCTTCAGAAAATCAAATATAGGCAGCCTGTGTGCCAGTTCAGTTATATTCAGGTTAAGAGACAGGTGGGAAATAGTCTGAGGTCTGGGCTGTTTGAAAGCTGCTGTCGTTACTCATGGAGTGCTTGGAGGTACAATGTGATGTATTCCACACAATTCCTACAGAAATGGAGTTCATTTCCAGAGCCAGCGTTCTGTCTGCTCTGACACAGGTCAGGTGCTCCAATGTGGAGGCCATTCCCTCAGTTTTGGTTTAATTGGCAGTGCTTAACCCTTTTGGAGCATCACTAGGACAGGTTGGTCTTCCCTACTGGAGACTTGAGGAGCAAGGACCTGAAATAAGGAATCCAGCTGGTTACTGAGTGGCAGGAGCAGTTCTGCAGCTACAAACTGATTATCCACCTGCCTTTTTAGTGCCACGTGGCAAACTGAGATTGGAGAGGCTCTCACGTGTGTGTGCCTGCTGCAAGGCCATCTTCTGGTTAGGAAATCTCTGGCACTGAAAAACTTCTGAAAAATATTAGTAACAAAGCCCCTGCTGCTCAGATTTTCTGCAAGTTTCAATCAGTAATTTTGTCAGAAAGCTTTACCAGAAGAATTTAAATAGAATTGGAGGGAGGACAGACATGTATTGTCTTAAAAGGGCTCTTCTATGTATTTATAACAATGTTGTGACTGAGCTGTCTCAGTTATAATGTCTTATATTTTAGGTGGTTACTTGCAGAATTCATGTATTAATTTGTTATACCTGAGCTCTAAGAATTTGAAAATGAAAACCTTGAAGAGGAAAGATGGAAGAGCAGTTGTGACTATAAAAAAAAAGCCAAGGGAAGGTGAACTCTCAAAGGCATCAGGTTTTTCCTGCAAAGGAAATTGGTGCAGTGGGTTTTTTCCTACATTTAAGGTCTTGGAGGTTGCCATTAGAGAAGTGCAGGAATCACTGCTGGTGACACACAGACAAATGCTCATTACCCACATATTCCAGGAGTCTAGAATTCCAGCCTACTGTGTGATAACTCTGGGAGCAGTTAGTACCTTCTGTACCTCCTACATGCCTCGTTTTTGAAGGAGCTGGAGCTTTTGTGTGTATCAGCTTGCTAAAATCCAGCAGGGGAAGAAAGGCAGCTCTGCGTTCCGAACTGTCTGTCGGAGTCTGGGTGATGCAGTGCTCAAATAAAGCCCAGCACATGTAACGAGGAGCTGAGGACAGAGACACACGGACTCGGCACTGCAGCGAGAGGGATTGTGTACAAAGACTAATTAGCATGAAATATGAATACATTCATGAAGTAGTCTTGATCTATAATGCTCTTACAGAGAGTATTTTTTCTGTGAATTCGATGAAAAAGATTCAGAAGTCGAATTGAAAAAAAGAATCTGTGTTGAACTGTAAAAAAAAATGGGTTTTGTTTGTTTTTAAACAAATAGAAATCTATATTCCTGGAATAAAACCCCTTCTGTATGAATAAATAAAGAGATTAGATTGAGAAGAATGCTTTCTCTAATGTCAAAACAGAAAGAATAACCTGCAAAAGATGCTCTTCAAGTATGCAGCAGCATTTTTTATGGGAATTTAGGTTAGATATTCTAAAAATCTATTTAATATGAAGCTAGTTACTCTCAATGTGAAGTGTTCAAGGCCAGGTTGGACGGAGCTCTGAGCAGCCTGGTCTAGTGGAAGGTATCCATGCCCATGGCAGGGGTTGGAACAAGATCATCTTTAAGGTCCCTTCCAACCCATACCATTCTGTGCTTATATTATTAAATTTATTCTATGGATTTGACAGTAATCCTTTGGTGAATGAACTGTTAAGATTATCCACTGTGGCAATTTTTCCTAAGGTGTGGCTTCTCTTTCACATGTAACAGTTGATATCTGTATTTGTACATAAAATACACTGATGGTGAGTTGGAGGTCAATTCTAGGTCTGTGTTCAGTAGTTCTGTGCAGAATGGTTTAAGACAATTCCCTTTGCCCTCTGATGTGTTGGTAGCTGTAAGTACATTTTCTGGCAACTTCCTCAGTGTTGGGACAGGAAACTCCAGCTGAGTGTTCCAGTGCAGGTTCTTCAGCTGAACATTGGCTGGGGATTTGTGACCCAAGTGAAGAATAAAAAAGTCCAGAGGAAAGGATGGAGTGCAGACCAGCTGCTTACCAGGACAGCTGGTGCTGACTGCTAAAGAGACCATGCACCAATATTTCACTCTCCCTAAAACTTCCAGCAGAGTTGTGGAGTAACAATGTATTTGCTTAAATAAATAAAACCGCGCCGTAAACAAAGCTGTGGTTATAAGCAGAATTTATGGTCTTACTTGGAGAATAGTTCTTTCAAGTCTGGATTAAAGAGATGTCCCCTGCATCTCTCAGCAGAGCCACGGTTTGCACATCCTGCACTTCCTCCTAAATCTACTTTCTATCAAAAGAAATAGAATGTGGGTATTTTTTTCTTCTGCAAAAGCATAAACTGACAAAATGTGTCTGATTCATGGCCTGGTTCCAGTTGCTCACTGTGCTGACCTGCAGTGATTCTGTTTTTGTAGAAAACTGATGCCCTCTCCATGTCTTTTACGTTTTATGTGCAAAACTGTTTTTCCTTTCTTACTGCTGACCAAAAAAACTCCCAAAAATATGTCATCTGCTTTTGACATGGAACCTTTCTCTGAGTGATAGTTGCTTCTTGTGTAATGCTGTTCCAGGATGCTTTGGACAGAATATCTGCTATTGCAAGAATTTCTGCCATTTATAGTAGAGTAAGGATAGTTCTGTTACCTACATGAATAAAGGTGCTTTGGAGAAAGAGATATTCAAAAGCTATCTAAAGGATTAGAAGTTAAAAATCATGCTATTAAGTTTCTGAATTCATTGAGAAATTGAAAATACTAGGTACATAGGCATTAGTACAGATAATAACAAAAGTATCAGCTTTTTGAATTACTTATTAATCATCTCGAAAGGATATAAAGCTGAAATTACAGCTCTCTATATTGTGTGACTGTTGTACATCCTGTGCAATGTGAGAACCTGAAATGTCTCTGGAACTTCTCCCTTTCACATGCTTTATTCTGTTCTGTAAGGTTGGAATGTAATTATTGTAGAATACTGCTACAGAATAATTCCCCACTGAAGAGGCAGTGGCTTAAAGGCTTTCTAAAAGCAAAAGATCCACATGGTAGAAGTCAGTGTGGAAGTATCATTAAGTTGCATATTCTGAATGGGGGTACCTGTGGAGTAAATTTCAAGGTTTTCTTTGACTTTATTTTGTTGTTTCATTTAAGGCTTGGGTCATTAGCACAGACTCACTGCTTTCTTAATGAATCACTTCAGTTTTGCTTGTGTTGGTAATATAAAAGGTGAGCAGAGCACAGGTTCCAGCTGCTAAAATCAGAATTGCAGTGGATCCTGTCTGTGCATGTGCCCAGAATGTGCTGAGATGAGAGTGGAGCTCGGTGATGCTGCTGAAGGTGAGGCACTTGCAGCTGCGTGTTCCTGCACTATTTTTAGGCCACTACAATGCAAGCAGCTTAATTTAGTACTCTGCAGGTCCCCCAAGACTAATCCTGTAATGTGGCAGTAATTTATCTGTAGTTTATCTTGTGTGTCTCGAAGGCAGATAATCATTGCCCGTGTGTTCTGTGAGCACCTGGGTGTGCTTGGAACACTTGGGGATACCTGGACCCCAAGAAAGCTTTTTCAAGGTAAATCCATTCTAAGTTAGTAATAACATGAACAGCCATCCAGGGCTGACTTCAGGCTGGTTGAGCCCTGTCTTTTATCTTCAGCAGGTGACTGAGAGCAGATGCTCAGGCAAAAGAGTAAATACATATTAATATATATTAAATGTTTGCTGCTTGATGTACACAGAGTCGATTAAACAGAGATACTTCTCAGCTGCCAGCAGCTGATGTTTTTCCTAAGCCAGAGGTCACATCTTTACAGGTAGTAAAGTCTTCATTGTGTTTTGTCTTGAGTGAACTCAGGATCTTTCAGCATTTATAACCAGTGCCATTGCACTTCTCTGTGTTTCAAACAGATGTGTTGTTTTCCAGAGTTTTAGCCCTGCTGCTTCCAGTCTTCCTGGTTTGCTGCCTCCTTTTTCTCTCATTGAAAGTCTCATTAATAGCTGATTTATATTTATTTCTCTGTTTTCAAAGACTGCTCAGAGAGGCAGACTGAAATTGTGCATGATCCATGGAAGTCACACGGTAAAACATCCATGCTGCTGTCACCCAAAAATACCAGTGCATCTGCCCCATTTACTGAGGGGTGCTCACAGATTTGGTTGTCACCAAATGCCTCCCTTGCTGTTTGTTTTTCAGAGCCACATTAGCATGCCAGAAACGTTTCAGTGTCCCAGGATATTGAAACTCTTGGGATGACCTTAGTTAAAGTGATCATTAGTGAGAGTGATGGGGAGAACGGGCAATGCATCTTCCTGTGACGGTGCGGGGCCCGCTCCAAAGCAGCCACTGCCCTCTGCTGTGTCTGCTTAAAACCAAGGAGTTCTGCTCCAAAGGCTGCAGGAGCCTGGGCACTGACATGGGGCTAAAACATTTGAGTTGCCACGTGATTAGTGCAGGTTACGTGCAACTAATTCAATTTATTTGATACCATCCACCACAAAGCCAGCTTTAAACACTTGTTTATGGAAGACTAATTTGCCAACATTTTAGCTTTTTATCCTTGTTTCTATTGATCAGCTATCAAAGCTGTGATTACCTTAAAGTCAACCTCACGGGGCACTTACTTTTACTATTGCAATTAATGGAATCTATTAAGACAGATCATTTCTCAATTATTTAAAATATGATCCTTTTACCCAGTGAAGTTCTGCTTTGGACCTGGTGCCTATGAAAGCTTCTTTTTGAGTTCTCCTGATGTAATATAATAATAAATACCAGCTAATCACCAATATTTTTTTCTTTTTTACTCTATATAGGAGAATAGAGTTCTTTTAACTGAACATAAAATGAAATTTCTTATGTACTAAGTCAGTGGTTATGTAACATTGTGTAGGTCAGAGTGTATAACCAGGATGTGCCACATTACACTCAAAAATGGAGGGATTTGGGAATTAGATATGTCTGAGTTAAAGGGTTTTGCACGCATGTTTATTTAAAGCCTTGTTGACAGAGAAATACTTGAAAAAGGAAGAGAACACTAAAATGTCTGTTTGGGGATGTGTATTTTACTTAGTGTTTCAATATTTGCTCAGGATTGTTAAATGTCAGATATCACAGTGGTAGAAGAAATCAATTTATCACTTCATTTTTATTAATGTTTTAGTCTGTTCCATTAAACACCAATATCTAATTAACTTGACTGTGTAAAAGGATTTTTGGATCTTGGGATCTTAGCTTCATGATTTGGAAAGTTCCTTTGGAAAATGCGATTCCCGTAGGTGTGTTTGTTTGTGAAGGTGAGCCTTTTATGGCCTTAATCAAGGGGAACAGTAGGTGAACTATTAATTTAAGAGATCTATTTATTAGACTTCTCATAGTAATGAAAGAAAATGAGGTTGTTAGAATCTTGGTAAAATATGACAGCAGTTTAATGACATTTAGTTTCTTTTTTTTTTCCTGAGTCTTGACACTTTTTTTTTAACTTTTGAAAATTGTATGGATAAGAAACCTGTCAGAATCTGGGAAGTAATTATAGTTGTCCTGTCTCAGTTTGGTGGTGATGGTGGCCTGATATCAGAGGAAAAAATATGGTTGGGCCATGTGATTGTTGAAATTAGAAATGCTATTATAGGCAGCATTTTATTTTCATAGGCAAACATCTTCTCTCACCCACATCAAAACTTGCTCTGTGAGTTCTGAAGTGCAGGGACCGATCTCCTTGGTCAGGCACTGATGTTGGGGCCGTGCAGACCCCAGTGCCCACCACACCCCAAGGGTCAGCAAATCCTGGGAGCTGCTCCCAGCACCTCCAGGGGACAGCTTGGAGATGCTGCAGAGGGACAAATGGGGTGCAGAGCCCTGAGGCTTTCCTCCATATCAGTATTCATGGAGAACACGGGAGAGAAGAGGTCATGGAACAGGCTACTGGGTTTTATTCCAGCTTCTTCCAGCTTGTCTACAACACAGTAAATTAGGCCCAGGGAGGATATTTTCAGTTTAATCCTTGTTTGCCTGCTGTTGTTTGATTCCTAATGTTCATCTGTATGTCTGTGACCATTTGTGTGTCATGAATTGTTAATATTTGCTTGCTGTCTTACAGCGAAAGCAACATCTTGCACAGTAGATAGAAGGGGGAGAAATCAGTTGTGAAATCAGGTGTGGGTGGGNNNNGGGGAGGGGTTGTTCTGGTTGTTGGTTTGTTGTTTTTCTTGTTTTTTCCTTTTAATAAAGCATTTGTGGCCCAGGCATCTCCTTGAGGCTGTTGATAGAAAGCTGAAAGCCATCACAATAAAGAGTGGGTGATTAAGTCCACTTTAGCTGTACAACTTTGCTGCACCAGTTCTTGCTAGAGACTGGCAATTAGACTATTTACAACCATTTTAGGACGATTTTAACAGAACAAGAAATATTTCATGTTAAGTTAATAGTAGTCATTAAATATGGTGGTCAAATAAAGTAGCAATCAATTATAAGAACAATTAATAGGAATATAGATCCCTTGTTACATTTTTTTTTTTTGCAAAACTAATTTGTAAAACTAAGTTATGATCTTTTTTATTCTTCCACAGAGCATAATTTGTTGGGTTGATGCCACTTCCTTCAGCTTGATTACATTAATTAGGCAAAAAACATACAAGATTGCAAGAGGTTCCATGTGTTTTCCTCCCTGTTAGTTGTATTTTTTTTTATCTTAAGAGCTCAGTGTAAGATTCACTTTTAGACCTATTGCTCGCTTTGTAATAATTCTTTTTTATTGCTGTACCAGGTATTCAACTCTTCTGATTGCAGAAAGGACAGAGTGACAGCAGGAGTGCTTAATTAATTTTGCTTCAGGAATTGGTAACTGAGTGATTTTAGGTGAGCTGAAAAATGCCAGGTGGCACTGGGAATAAACATGAGATCCCACAGCTGCTGCCTGAATTGACAGGAGGCGTGGCTGGCATCTGCTGATGCTCTTGCATCTCTCTCTGGATATTTGGGGAAACTGTTTGCTGGTTGTCAAAGTTAGAGCCCAAATGACAGAGTGAAGGCTAGAAATGAATTTGGCTGCCAAATCACTCTAATCTCAGTTCCTGCAGTTCATGAATTGCATGACACACACGTTCTGCAGGAGAGCTGCTGTGGTCCAGGGGGGTTTGTGGCTTCAGCTGAGCGAGCTGTGGCATCTCCCAGAGCCTGTCCTCTGGGATCCTCTGAATCTTCTCTGGTGTCGCTGGATTCAGGACTGGATAGGGAATTCCTCCTTGGTCACTGCTCTGTTTACCTTGCACTGTTGCTTTCTCCTTGCTGCCGGCATCAGGGCTCTGCTTCTCCCAGGAAACAAGTGACAGGAGCAGAGGAAACGACTTTAGGTTGCACCAGGGGAGGTTTGGATTACAAATCAGGAAAAATTCCTTTTAAGAAAGGGTTGCCAGGCATTGACACGAGCTGCCCAGGGAAGTGGGCCTCCTGCAAGTGTTCAGAAACAGTTGGGTGTGGCACTTGAGCACACAGCTCAGTGCTGGACGTGGTGGTGGTGCTGGGCTGCTGGTTGGGCTTCAGGGTCTCAGAGGGCTTTTGCAACTGGACAATTCCACGAATGCATGGACACATTTGCACTGGTTGATGATCAGCAGGTGATTTGTGTAGCTTGGCTGGAGCACACAAACTCTGTCTGAGCTCGTTCTGCTGCCTGCCTGTGGTTCATGTGCCGTGCTTGCAGGTGGCCGGGGAAGGTCAGGCCGTGCCCCAGCCTGGCACGGCTCCGGGTCACTGCAGCCTGGGAGTGCTGCGGGCACACCAGGGGACACACTGGGGGTGGGTGGATGGCTGAGGGAAAAGAACAACTGCAAATCTGAGACTACTCTGTGTTTGACTTTCCTCCTTCTCCCCCTTCATTCGACTTTCGTTTCCATTTTTGAGTGCCTCTGGGAATAACACGGAAATAGGAGGCTATCAGTAGCATTCCAAGATGATCAATTTAGCCAGACTTCAAGAAGTTTTATTGTGTTGCAACAGAATTTACTGCACTTTTGTGCTACAAATTACTTTCTAGTCTTTCAGTGGCATTTCTAGCTCTTTATTTCATTTTTCTACCAAGTCATACCACATCAGGGTTTTTTTTGGGGGGGATAAATTGTGTAATTATTACTTTCAGCTGCTCAAGTGTAGTATTGTGTGTGTAGTTTACATCCCTTGCAGTGATTGTACACTTAATTTTTTTTCTCCTGTACTCCTGTACTGGCCATAGCTCTCCTCTCAGGTAGAGGGAATAACAAAGCAGTTAATTTCTTTTGTATATTTACTTTTGCTGCCAAATGCTGGTAAATGCAATTGGGAGGCTGCTTGCCAGATGGAAATAAGATGAAATTACTCATTCATTTCCCATGACAATATAAGGATGTTTTTGTTCACTATGTGTACACACTTGACAGAAATTGGAGATTAAGGCTCAGGCTAAGGCAGACTAAAGTTCGCCTGAATGTTTGCTTTCTCCACACTGTAATTCAATGTACTCCTTTTTATCTCCCTTTAATTTTCATCCTCGTCCTATTCATGACTGACAGTTTTTGCTGTTAATTCCTCATTAAAATTATTCTTTGATAATTTAAAGAAAGGAATTTCATATGAACTGGACATTTCAGCTCATAATAAAATGCTTTAACAGTTCCAATATAATTAAATAAAATCATATATATTTCAGAAAATTAGTCATGGCCACTTCTAATGCTCTTCAGTAGCTAAATTAATGAACAGGTGTAAAATGATAACTTTTCAAGAATAATGTATGCTTCTTTTTTTACTACAGAAGTACAAAAGTTCTAGTGGTAGAATTTTTTTCTTAATTAACTCTCTAAAGCATTTCAACATGTTTGTGTAGTTCTTTGCCATGATTATCATTAGTCTTGCTTAATGTGTTTTAAACTTGCATAACCTTTTGTTTAGTATGCCCTGGATGGGTTTTAAGGGTTTCAAGCAGTGGGATTAGTTGAGTTCCCAGCTGAAGGTCTCACTGAAGGTACAGCTGGAGCTGTGCATGCTCTGGGTAATGGCAGATCAACAGCAAACAATGCCTTGCAGCAGCTTGCATCAGCTTTTTCCCTCCAACACTGATAAACAAATGCATTAGTACTAAGTTAACAGAACTCTAAATCAGGAAAAATAAGTTATGTAGTGTTGGTGTTTACATCTCTGTTTTCTGGTGTCCATTCTCTCCTTTGGCTTTGTCATACTGGCTCTCTTTCCCTTTCCCTCTTTTGTCTACCTGAGGTAAATTATAAAGAAAAGCCCAGCCAAAACCTTCTACAGGTCTAACTGGTGTGAGATAATTATGCATTAGTGGCTATTTTGCCATTGCAGTGACTGTTAATTGTTGGTTTGTTGGGGTTTTTTTTTAATGCTTGCTTAATTCTTCCTCCCAAATGAATGGGGATGTCACTTTAAATAACCAAGAGTAGAATTTCCTCCATTTGTTGGAAACAAAAAGTCCACACGTGTATCTCTGCCTGTTTTTGTGTGTGTACACATATTCCAGATAAGTCCAAACATTCATCTGCATAAATGTGTGTGAAATGGGATTAACCATCCTGAGGAAACACAGAGATGTAGGGTAGGGGGTTTAAAAATGCTTTGCATGAGCACAGCAGGCGTGCATGAGCTTGGTCTGTTAGCCCAGACGTGGGGATCAGAAATACCTGGTGACAACCTGAGAGGCCTTTGGAAGAGTGAACTCTTCTGATAATTTTGCTGCTGTCCTGGAGAAACAAAACCCTTGGACTTGTGAAGTAGATACTTGTCTCTTTTGCAAAGAATGACTTGCGAGAGAGCCTGGCCAGGCTGAGCCACTTACTGGGGGGTTCTGCCATCCCTCAGGGCTGCTCATGCAGTGCAGGAGCGATACAGATGTGAGCACTGAGTGTGTTCTGGGCAGTGGAACTGCTGAGCTGTGACTGGGAGGCTGAGTTTGGATGAAGCCGTACTTAAGGTGTGGAAAAAGCTTGTCTGAAACAAGAGCAGCAAAGTTAAACAGGATGCTGGGATGTGGATGGCTCAGCAGGGAGTTGGGTAGGAGCTGGACCCTGTGGAATAAGGCTCCAGAGCTGGGCAGCTGACCTGTTCCTTTCAGTGTTCTGTTCCTTCAGCAGGTGTGGTCAGAGTAAGGAAGTTCCCCCTCTGCTACACGTTTTGTTTTAAACTCTGACCATTTCTGTCATGGAAACCTGGGGATGGCAGTCACCAGCTCTCAGTGCTGTCTGTAAGACTTCCTGGTTTTAAAAAAAGCTGATTCTGAATGAAGATGTAAGCCAGTACCATTATCAAAGTGCTGAAATGAATAATCACAGCACTAAACTCCAAGGTCTGTATGAAGTAATACAGCTGCTTTAGCTTCCAGATTGATTTTTCATCTTGCTTTTCTGAGTTACCCTGTGCTGTCTGCTATAAAAATCCTTCTTTCATCTCTCCCTTTGGTTCTGTGGCATCAAACCAAAAAGCGTCTTATCTTTAAACAGGCACTTGTGAAAGGAGAGCCTGACAGGGGGCCAGAGGTTGGTCAGCAATAGTGTACTGGATTCTGAAAAGTAGCAAGCATCTTTTTAATTGAGTTAATTATTTTTTGAAATTCCATAATCCATGGTTGTGTCACAGTTGAACCACTGCTGAAATGGACTGTGTGATCAGAGCCTCTGGCAGAAGAGGGACGAGTGTGGCTTTGGAGAGCTCTCTGATGCTCCGTGTCATCTCAAGCATGGCTCAAACAGTGCTGGAGAGATTCTAGGGGCTGTCTAATCCAGAAACTTCAGTAGTGTCTCTTTCTGCCTATGAATTTGGGCTTGGTAAGGTGCTGTATTGTGACTTTAACAGTCACATAAGCATCTAGTCTAGTGTTTCTCTGGCTTTTGTGAATTGAAGTTAACTTTGAAGTTTTGTGTGTGGAAAGATAAGAACTTTTTGGAAAGAACATCTTCTCTGGCCTTTTTCAAGTAGAGAAAATTTAATCTAACCCAGATATCTATTATTTATTAAATGGATGATCTATAAGTAGTGCTGTTAGCCCTTCAGGCTTGAGTAGGTCAGAGTAGCCGTGGTCTGTTATGAAATGTTTGAATGTGTGATCTGCTGTGGTCTAAATGTAGTTCCTAATTTTACAACCAGTAGAGGAGTGCACCTGCATAGGGGTTAGGAGGGGTGATGAGGGTAACTGGTTCTTTGCCCTGTACAGGCAGAGTTCCCGTTGTGAATTCTGCCTCAGCTCACCCTCTGTGTGACTGTTTATAAAATGTGTTTAGACCCCAAAACCACTTTTCCTTTTTTGACACTGTAGCAGCTGAATAACTCAATACCTGTTTTGC
This sequence comes from Oriolus oriolus, assembly GCA_013400235.1. Lineage (NCBI taxonomy): Eukaryota > Metazoa > Chordata > Aves > Passeriformes > Corvidae > Oriolus > Oriolus oriolus. Next base: position 346,610 of record VXBT01003517.1, on the reverse strand, counting down.
ATTGGGCTGCTGTAACACCTTTGCCCTTAACTCTTGCTCCCAGAGGTGTTTCTCTCACTTGACAGATTCTCGCACATCCTTCTGATTTACATTAATTACCCCTGTAGGAAGTTCCCTTTCTGTGAGGTGATATTTGGTAACAAAAGCATTTGTTACTCCTGCTGTCTGTTTAACTTTGCTACCTCTGCAGTTTATGAGCCAAGGGGCTGGGATGTGTGTGTTTGGTGGTGGTGGCAGAGCAGGTTTGTCTTTGGTGCTCCCCACTACTGAGACAAGTCTGGTACCCTGTGGGCAGGTTGGGAGGGGTCTGGTGTTCAGTGCTTTAAAAACTCCATCCATGGAGATCTGGAGGGTTTAACTGTTAAACAGATCAAGTTTGCGATAGGTCACTCATCTTTTTGAATCGTTTTTCTCAGCTGTCTCAGCAGACACAAATCCAGGCTTTGCAGTGTCTCCTGTGATAAAACAGAACTCGTAATGTTTGTTGCCTTCCCATGGCACGGCTAAGTTTTAACTCTTGGCTGGTTTTTTGTTTGTGTTGTTGAGCACCTGGTCTTATTTCCTTGTTTAATGGAGAACAATTAGTGATAAGGACCTGATTACTCAATGAAGTGGAAGTGTCACTTTAGGGTTTTAAATGGAGCTGGTGACAGCTGAGGGGTCAGTGCTGGTGGCAGTGCTGAGGTTATCTGGTGATGTGGAGCTCAGGGCTTGTACGAGCACCAAGCCAGCTGCTCATGGGAGGCTTGCAGGGAAGTGTGAGGGGAGAGCAAGCGTTGGTTTGTTGTTGAATCATCTTTTCTGTTCAGCTTCCCGTGCTTTAGGCTCTTTAGAGGCAGCTGGGGCTGAGGGCACTGCCTGCGACTGGCTCAGTTAGCGCTGGCATGAGCGTGCCCAAGGTAAACTGATTATTCAGGCTATAAAGCAGCAGAATTACTTTATGCCAGATGTTTTCCTAGTGGTAATGGGTGTAAGGAGACAAATACCTGTTTTCTATGTTCTTTTTTTTTTTATTATTATTATTAAAGAGGTTGAAACTGAGATTTTATGTTATTCTTCAGGCTAAAAATTAGCATTTTTTTCTTAGGTGATACCTGTAATGAAACCTGTGATGGCTCATGACAGTGCAACAAAAAATAGTGCTCAGAGAACAAAACCATATTCAGCCTGCTTGAAACTTCATCTTAATTTGACTTTCCAGTTACTTTTGAATGACTTAAAATATTCATTAAGTTCAATTAATGTTAAGGGCATTAAGATTCTATTCCTTCAGTGCCAAATATGTTATGTGATATTTAAAAGGAAATAAATCCTTGTTAATGGGTTTACTTAATGCTTAAGAAAATTCAGTGGAAATTGACTGTTTTAAATTATGCAAAAAATCAGCTTATATTTTAGGTACTCCAGTGCCACATTTCTTTCCATAGAATTCAAAGTGCTGAATATAAGGCTAGCAAACCTTACTAATTTAAAAGAAATCACTTTAAAATATACACTACTTTCTTAGTTAGTTTTGCTCCTTACAAGTGACAATGTAAATAATTAATAAAAACATACCTTTATTGAGTGTGATAAAGATCAAGTGATTTATGTTGTTGGTTTTGGATGGAGAACTTATTAATATTATTAATGTTTCAATAGAGGGCACTCATGTGCTTTGAGGTAACACCAAATCCCTGTGTTTTTAAAAATGCTTGCAATAAATTGGAGCTGAAGTGAAATTTCCTGGGTTAAAATACATAAATATTATTTGATAGTGCTTGGGAAAATTGCTCACTGTCATATTTTTGTTTCTTGTTCCTTTCAATTTTGGACATTTGCTTTGTTTGTTTGGATATTTTACAGTAGGTTGAGGCAGTGTAGTAATTTTGCCTTGAACTGATTGTAAAAGATGTATTATTATGGCTTTCTAATGGACTTGCTGTTAGCTAAGATTGAACAGTTGTAATAATGAGTAGAATTTAACAAATACCTACTTTCCAGCCAAAAAGCCTGTGGAAGAATCAGAAGAAAAGAAAGCAGCTCAGTCAAAGAAGAAGATCAAAGAATTAAGAGTTTTGGATGGAAAATCTGCACAAAATTTATGTAAGTGATGTGAAGGGCGTTAGGTCAATATCTAAGCAGCGTCTACATCTCACTGGTCGTAGGTTTTCTTTTTTTGTTGACATGTGCAATTGCTTTTTCTAAAAACTGCTGATTTGAACATGAGTCTGAAATTCAGAAGTGTTTAAATACACACGGTTTGAATTCACTTTATAACTTGGGAAAAATGAAAAAAAAAACATGGAAAAGTGATTCAGACTTAATGAGTTACTGGGGTTTTTGTCAGTTGATTCTCTCAATTATTGCTCAGGACTGAAAGTACAATTAAATGATGGTCATTAGTTTGGGCAGGGCACAGTGCTGGTGGGGTTTGTGGGGTGGGGTTTAGAGGCCGTTGCTAATTGTTCTTTCTGGTCAGAGCACTGAAGGAATAGAGGCTCGAGGGAGGACACCAGATGGGCTAAATAGGTGCAAGTACTGCTGCTATGAATTGTAACAAAAACAGCCCTGTTGTATCGTTTAACTTGCTTCTTCCCTCTTTAATTATGGGGGGAAATCGATCATTAATAGTTGTAGAGTCTTTTATTTGAATCAGAAACACCATAAATGTCACTGGCCCAGCTGTGCCCGTGGCAGGTGAGTGTGCATGTGTGTTACCACATCCATGAGCAGAAAATGAAATATGGCACAACTGATAGAAAACTTCACGTTTTGAAAACATGGATGCAGGATAATCAGCCATGGTAGTTAGGCTGAATATAAAGCACTTTGTTACAATATTATGCTGATCCATCTGTTAAGAGTTCTTTGTAGTTTACTGAATGGGGCTCTCTTGAGATTTTATAACATTCTGAGATCAAATTGCTTTGAGAGCTCCATCTTTGAAGGGTTTGCATTATATGAGTCTCTTGTATAAGTTCAGTTACCCTAAGAGTGGTAGAGTTAGGGCATTTTTTCTTACTTTGCCCAGCTCTTCATTACCCCTTTGATGTGAAATTTTTTCCAGGATATCATGTAAATATCGTTTATCCACTTGTAAATGCAGTACAGCTACTCACATGTGGTTATGGAAGCAGTAACAATAATACATAAAGTCTTCAGTTGGCTGAGTAGGTCTAAGTAGTAATGCAGATGTAATGCATAAAGATAAGACTTTACTGGCAAGTAACATTGCTAGGGAGCAACTGAGGCTGATCAAAAAGTTGAGTGTTGTCATAGTTTTATTTCTTAGAAAGGAAATTCATTATAAGTCACACTGCAATATTGTGCCTGTCTAGCATTTGTTTTATATGGGAGACTTCTTAACTGTGAAACACAATTTAGATGAAGATATGATATTTGAGTTGCGAGAAATGGTTTGCCTTTGTATATCAGTCTTTGTGACCTTTTTGATTCTAACAATGTATTATTGAATTTCAGCAATATTTTTGGGTTCCTTCCGTTTGCCTTATGAAGAAATAAAAAATATCATTTTAGAGGTTGATGAAGAGAAGCTGAGTGAATCCTTGATTCAGGTATGTGAAAATACCTCTGCTTGTGGTTATAGCTCGTTTTCCACATAAAAATGGCATGAAGGGGTAAGAATTCAAGAGTAAGAATGGTGTAGAGTTGCTGGAGGGTATCAGCTGCAAGTGTTTCCTGTTTCATTGATTTCACTGCTGCTTTTGAATATGGTCACATGTAGCACTAAAACTGCCTTTCAAAGACACTGTTAACAAAAGAACCTTGGAATTTCCCCTTCCGAAAGGAAGTCTTTTTGAATTCTAGTTTTTCAGCTCTGAAGACAAGCTGAAGATGATTTAGGCTGGTGCATAGGGAAGTTTCATGAGGCTTCTCATGGAAACAGCTCTGTAACAACTCTGCCTGTCTCTAGTGACAGATGAAACTCCGTGAACGTTTCAGGATCCTGCTGCAACTCCAAACCTATCTGTAAATCAAACCTGCTCTCAAGCTGGTTTAGTCTCATTTTGAGCCCCAAATCTCTCTCAGCTGGAGAGAAGAAAGGATGGAATAGAGCTTCTTTACATCCCTCTCTGATTTCTTCCCTCTAGGAGGAGGGCAGGTGTGTACATGGCCCCTCGTGGTCTCTGAGGAATGGCAGTTCAACAGGGAAGCAGGGAAGCCCTAAGAGTTACAAAGGTTTAGCTCCCCAGCAGTACTGTTGTTGTGTTATTTAATATCATACACAGATTCCCATTCTAGCCACCACACTGGGCCTCGATTTATCCCGTCATCCTTCCCTGTCTCCTGTTTGCACCTTCGTCCTATTCCCCCAAGGTTTTCTAAATTAATTCCTTCTTCCTTTTTTGGACCTGCAAAATGGTTATTCTTTGGACTCTGGTCTAAACTGAGTTGCCTCAGTATTTGAAAATAAGTGCAAAGCCCTAATTTTATTGAGGACTTGGTTTATTGGTCAGAGATGTCAGATCATATGATTAAGAAGCCTATAGGTGTAGTAAAATCAGAAATGAAGGGGGAGGAAGCAACACCACCATGGTCAGCTGAAGTGCAGAGCAGTTTCACACTGATCTCCTCTACTGCAAATGTAGCTCAGCAGAGGGGCTACACCAGTGGTAAATCAGCACTGTTTTTTTGGTCACAAGTTAAAGTGACATCCTCTGGGCTCCTGTGAAGTAAATTGTCTTCATCCCAGCCAGAGATTTGACCACGAAATGTCATTGCAAGGTGTATTGGGTCAAGGGTTTCCAGTCAGGAGGATAATTTTTAGGCTTTTGAATAGTCTACTTCTACAACCTTAAGTACTCAGTACATTTCTCAGAAATGAATTTAAAATAGAGAAGCTGAACTTAAAAACTACTTAAGGTGATTGAGGGGTAGAGAAACAGTCTCCAGAAGGAAGCAGAAGAGATTGGCTTGATTAGATCAGCAATATAAATAGCTGGCAGGATATGAGCACGTCACATCTCTGTGGGGAGGAGAGGGATGTGTGCGAGCATCGGGCAGAAAAGCCGAGGTGTGTAAGCAGAAGGTGATGTTAGCTCCAGAATAAATGGATGTGAATGGATCATGGATGCAGCTATCCAGAACTCAGCAGCCTGGAATCTTCAGAAAACAGATGCTTTGGGGATTGGTCCCTTTCTGAAGCTGCTTCCAGCAGCAGGGACATGTAGCTGATAACCTGGAAGAGATTCCTCTCTATTTCAGAGGATGTTCCTAGAAATGTACTGGGGTAGATGGGCTGAATCATCTATCTCATATTCACTCTGTTCTGGTTTATTTTTATCTTAATCTGCCAGCTGAGCTATTAACTAATTTACCAGTTCAACAGTTTTTAGTACTACTGATTGGAAAAATTGTACAGAGCAAACCTTTTGTTCCACACTTAGCAAAACTCACACTTCATAAAAATGCGCACATAGAAACTGCTTTGTTCTAAGTCAGAGTGTGGAAGTGGAATGGGTATGGCATAATCAAGCCGATAGCAAAGTGCTTTTTCCATTTTGCTTCTCAGGCACTTGCTTCTTGCTGCTTTTTAGACTTATGGTGTAGTACTTAACTAAATTGGATTAATGAGTTTGACTACATGGTAGACTGTGTACTGTTGTAACTCTTCCTCGGGGAAAGCACTTCAGGAAAAAATGTTCTCCATTCCTAGAGTGTCTTTGAGGGAGTAAGTTCTTGTAACCAGTTGTCAAACACCATGTCTGACAGAATTCAGGGCCTTGTGACAGGGAGTAGTGAGTGACAGTTTCAGCCTCTCAATGTCAGCCTTGGATTCCTTTTAATGTTCCTGTAAACCATTTTTATTTACCTTACTTTTATTTAAACCTGCATCACAGTGAATAGGAATCTGCTTCTTGAAGTCCTGACAGGGATTTGAATGTGTGATCACTGAATGCTTTATCTTAACTTTCAGTTATTCAGTACATGCAGAGAATATAAACATACAGATATGTGTTTGAAAAGGAGCTGCAGTGTGAGTAGAGCCAAATTCTCCTTGTTACAAGGGTGAAATGAGTTGGTGTTGGCTCTGTCCCATGAAGGGGTATGGGTGAAGAAAAAGAAACAATCAAGCACATTAACAGATATTGGTTACATAGCTGAAAATCCAGCTGGGGTAGTTGTAGGTACTTGTATTTCTGCATTGATGGAAGAACAATGTTTTACAGTAAGTTTATTAATGTGTAATGAAATCTACATTTCTGACAAATGCTGTGAAATTTTGGAGGACAGCATTTGGTAAATAGTCCAGCTAATCAAAATAGATGAAAAAATTGCATTAGTTAATGTCTTTGATCTTTACCAGCATTAGACAATTAATCAGATGGAGCAAGAATGTTTTACAGATCCTTATTTTTTTGTTTTTTTTTGCAAGCAGAAATCTGTGGGACATGGGTTTGGGTTAATAGGAAAGGAAAGATACTTAGTTTTAAGCACAAAGCTACAGCTTAACTGTGTGACACGGAGGTGAATCTGATGGTTTTGTGCCGTGTGTGTTGAGCTCTGCTTGCTGAGACAATCAGTAGCTCCTCAGTGCAAGTATGAAAACCTTTCTGTAACAGGGATGTTTTGTATGAGGCTGCCTGTCATCTTTATTTTGTTTTTATTAAGATGGGTGAATGTTTGATTCTTTCTGCTTCATGAATTAAGTTTATCACTTGCGAATTTGACAGATTAGACTGATGCCTTTTTCCAACTTGGACCTTAATGTCTCCTTCAAGCCTGGCAGAGTGATCACTAATCAAATTCTCAAAACAAATAAGAATATTGCAAGAGTGATGGCAAGATTGATCTGGTCTAAAAATAAGACATCTGTACCTCTAATAGTACACATTCTTTCCAATTAAGGTTTTCATAGCTGAAAAAAAAGTGCTTCTGCAATGCTGGTTGCTTTTGTAACAGGCACATAACTTTTCCTATGGATGCTTGCTCAAATATAAATTTGGGGTTTTTTTCCCTTAAAGAATTACATTATTGTTTTGATTTCAACTGGTGTATATATGAAAATTTAAACACAATCGACACTTTTACTGAGTATTTCTGAAAACAAACTATTCTTCAGTCTCAATATAAATATTTCATATAGTTAGCATACCTGTATTTTGAGATCTTAAGAGCATTTAATAACTCAGAATTTTCTTTGGGGACATGAATAAGATTTCAAGCAAGTTCAGCTTTTTCCTGAGTTCCCATATATTTGCCATCCAAAAGATCTGTACAATTTTGGGATGCTGACCTTTTTTGTGTAAGGTATTTTTAAGTGTACTTTGTGCACAGCTACTTTGAATGTCTAAAGACTGTAATTTTTTTTTTTTTTGCTAGTTTTGTCATGTTTTACACGGACCAGTTATTTCTTGATTAATATTTAATGAGCAGATGCAACCATTAGGGTGAAAAGAGATTGTCGACAGACAAAACTCCTTGATGCTGTCAGACCCTGAAAAATGATACTCCAACCTTTTAATACATTCTTCAAATCAGAGACTGTAGCAGAGGAGTTGATGTCTGTATTAAATAATTGCTGCTTTGATTTGATGTTTATATGATGTTAAAGCTGTGTGAATAAAATAAGCGTCCCGTAATTTCCTCGTGCATTTCCATGTTGTGGTATTTTAGGCATGTTATTTTTAATATCTCAGGTAGTTTAATATAACAAATTTGATATAATGCCTTGTTTGTTTTAGAACCTGGTGAAGAATCTTCCTGAGCAGAAAGAACTCAATGCCTTAGCTGAATTAAAGGATGAATATAATGATCTTGCTGAGCCAGAGCAGTTTGGAGTTGTGGTATGTATTAGTGCAATGATTAACTGCAGAGTTCCATTTTGTCACATCAAAAGAAACAAATATTGGGATAAAATCTTTTTGTTAGTGTTTTGCAAGACCTGCAGTAAGAAAAAGTTACTATTTCTTGATGAATAATAATCAAAAACACTCTTTAATGTGTATTAGGCCAGCCTGGGAAGGACCCTGACCAACCAGGGTTGGAACCAGGTGATCTTTAGGGTCCTTTCCAATGTGAACCTTCTGATTCCATGATTCTGGGTGGTTTTTGGGAAGGTATGACAGTAAACTATTAAAAGCAACAGGCAGTCATGTGCCAGACCAAATCTTTTGTCTGCCTGTGTTGCCTTGGATGTTTATTAAACAGTTCTGAAGAACCCTCTGGCCTCAAGCAGATAAATTTCCAGGAGTCCATAGAAGACCCAGTTACTCCATGGCACTGACAGCTCCAATAAATTTGTTGTTTTGTATCAAAACCTGTAAACAGCTGAAAGAGTTACTATGTCCATACCCATATTTGATATGTGTGTATGCATACACATACAAAATATCTGTATTTATGCAGACACAAACCTGCAAAATGGCTCAAGGAGAGGGGTGAATTTACATGAGAACTGAAACTGGAGCTGGTGGTGTGCTCCTTTCAGCAGCATTCAGTCCCTGGATCTGTTCAAGAGCAGGGCTGCCGAGTGTTAGAATGGCTGGGGCCTCTCTTGGAAGGGAATTCCAGCATTTGCAGAAGTTACTTAATCCATGCTGGTGGGTGAGGGTGGGATACTGAGTTACTGCCAGGCCTTGGAAATCACTTTCTGCCTGGTCTTCCAAAGACCTCAGCAGTCTTTAGGCAAATGAGTTCCTGTTTTCACTTCCCTTCCTCAGCCTAAGAGATTAAAATGATGATGAGAGCTTCTGTAACGTGCTCAGGATTTATCCCCAACTCCTCAGGAGCTACGTTTGCTCTCGCTGGATTTTTAAGGCATTATGTACATTAAAATGCATTAAAACAGAAATAGAGGCCTCTTAAAAGACTTTTTTTACTAAAAAGCTCTGATTTGAGCATAATTTAGCTTCAGAAGTGCCTTTTGAGTGATTTTTTTTTTTTTTTTTAAATTATTTTTCGGTTGGAGAAGTAACAGAATATGATTTGTGCTAATGAGATTTTGGTAGGGGATTTAGAAAATGAAAGATATCAATGGCTTCATCTGAAAAACTTTAGCCTATTGATTTCCTTTTTTTTTTAATACTAAATGACATCAAGTTCCAAAAATCTTTTCTTTCCAAACAAACATGAGGAATTTTGGTAGAAGTGTGATACATTAGTTAGCCTCATTGTGAGAACTGCAGTAGTAAAACATTACCATTTGTTGATCAGTAACAATCTAAAAATCCCTACAAATACATATTTGCTACTTTCTTTGAAGCAATAATAGCATGCAATATATATTTAAAATATAAACATGATTATGTATTATGTCTTTAGACAGACCAAAACTTACCTATGGATATATTGTGTGTGTATATAGAGATACTGTGATATATGCATATATTCTGTATTACAGTTTATATATACACCTATGTTTGTGTATATTCCCCCCTACCTAGAGATTGTCAAAGTGAGAAGTTACTCAGGTTTTGTGCAGGGAGAATATCTGGAGCGTGCTGAAGGGAAATGCACAAGGGAAGCGGGCAAGGTGGAGGAATTCTCTATGCAGGGTGTTCAGGAATTGTTCAGGAATTCTGTTCCTGAAATGTTCAGGAATTCTATTCAGTTCCCTGCTTTTAAAATCAGCAAAGAAATCGGCAAAATGGTGCATAATGACCTTGATTTAAAGATGTTCCTCTGTTTTAATGCTGTAAATTCCTTAGTGTTTCGCCCTAAACTCTATAACTTGGATCATTTCCCGCACTGATCCCTCCTTCTGATACACATTCCCTTCCCTTTTATAACATCACCCCTGGCTTGGCTGGTCTGGTATTTCTGGATTGGGGTGCTGCCCCATCTCTGGGGCTCGTGGATTCCTCTGAGTTAGGATTCCTGCTGGACTGAGACTGGATGGGCCTTGCTGTTCCCCTTGATTATTGAAAAAGCCATAAAAGCGCCCTCATTTCCCAGCAGTCCCAGCATGGCCGTGATCACTGTTCCACTGATCTGTGTTTCTGAGGAAACACTCACTACAGGAAGTTGAGAGAGTTTCCAAGTATTTAATGCAACATTAATTAGCAAAAACTGCTTAATCAAACATCTCCAAATGGCGCTGTTTGCCTTATGAAGGAACCAAGTTTCCTGAAGCTTGTTTGCTTGTTCAGCTTTACCATCTGGTGCAATAAAAACCAGCGCTTGTCCTTATGGGTCCTGCTTCTGTCTTGTTCCTGGAGGCCCCTAACTGCCTTACTGGTGCTAAAGTGCTGGGTTTGTTTCTGACTTTGATATCATTTAACTATCCATTAAACTGGGAGAAATGCAGCTGAACTTCAACTCTTTACTTGACTGAAGTTCTTTTTTCCTATGTGTCGAATTAATTTTGGAGTTTTGCATTAATAATAATCTTAACCTTGACATTAGGAATAGAAGACAGACTATCTTAAATAATATTTAAAGTGCATACCCTTATTTTTATGTAAATTTAGGTGTGTTAATTATTAAGATATGTTAATTAGATAATCACTTTGCCCATCAAATTTAATAAAGGTTGGAATAAGTTGCTCAAAATCTGTGTAGGAAAACCATACTTAGTAAATGATTAACTTATTCGAAGGGACCGATTAACTTAATATTCAGCTGATATGTAAATGAAAATTAGAACTGCATTTTCATTTAGATGAAATGTTAAAATCAATTATATATTCTAATTAATTATTGGAACTTTTTGAAGTTATATCCTGGGATCAAAAAAGGCACCACAGCTTCCTATGAAGGAAAGTTTGCATTGATGTTGAAGTAGAGCAAGGAAAACAGATTAACTGAATCAGCTGTATGACATTAACTCGGCTAGGCAGAATGTTATCTGAATTCTAAATGTAAACCTTGTGGTCAAGAGTTATTTTTTTTTATGATATGGGAACAGCTGCAACTTCAGTAAGGAACTGCATTTCCATTTCAGTGCCAGCTGAACATTTTTAGTGTTATAAAAGCCTAAGTTTGACTGAGTAGTTGTATAAACTTGCATATTCTGTGACTCTTTTTTTTTCCTGTCTAACCAGTTCAGCTGTCACGAGCAGTCCTGGCTGGGAGGCAGATAAAGTGGGGAGAATTGCACAAGTTTATTGTACCTCCATTGGTTTAGAGTCATTCAGTCTTTTAAATTGAATTTATTGGCCGCTTTTTGGCCTCATTGTAATTTCGTGAGCTGCTGCAGAATTAATCTTCCTAGAACATTGCTAGGGAAAAAAAGGCAACTTTAATATAACATAGGTAAGAGGCTAAGTTGTCTTAGTAAGTTGACAAATTTTTATTAGAGGAATGTCAGCTTTTTCTTAGGAAGTGAGGCAAATTTAATTGTGCTTTTTGCCTTTCTCCAATAGCCTTTGATCCTCGTTTTAATACAGGGCTTGAGAATTGAATGATGATAATAAAGCATAAAGAACTGAAAAAAGAACTTGATTAGGTAGAGAGTTCAGACAAGACCTTTATGAAAGCCCAGAAGGGGAAATAATGACATGCAGCCCAGCACTGACAGTCAGCTGGAAAAGAAATATCCATTTTCTTGCTTCTTTAACTGTTTGCAGTGGAAGCCGGTGCTTGCTGTTCCCTGCACCTGACTGAATGTCTGATTTCTTACATGCCTTTGACACTAATTTTATTTAGAGCCATAAAGAATTTGAGCTTTCCAAGTGAATGTAGGCTTTGCACCTTACCCAGTTCTAGAAGATTCCTCAAAATTCAGTATGTGTTCACTCTTTCTCAGGCACTCAAAAGGGGAAACTGGGGCAGGAGGAACTAAAGTAACATTTGTGGTTTTCTTTTACTGATACCTAAAGGGCGTTATGTGGATAAAATTATTCTGGATTTTAGGGAAACAACCCACATGAAACAGCTCTTAGGAGGTTATCAAGATAGTTTTAAAATATTATGTAGGTCAGCAAATGAAATGAAAACTTCCTGCTGGTTTGGTGGCCAAAAGCTAATGAATGATCAGAGTTCCACGGCACTGCACAGCATTAAAAGAAGAAAGGACTCTTCTCTGAAGTATTGTCGAGGATTATTCTTCACAAATGTTTGTCACACTCTCCTGTGGGCTTATCCATGTTTTGTTGCACTCTGGTTTTGGGATCTAAAGCTTTCAACAACTTTTTTCTGTGCCATTTTGAGTAAAAACAGCAATTGGAGATTGTTCTACAAAAGTTAAAGCAAATTATGTGATTAATTTTAATTTCCATCTACTGCAGATTAGCGTAAGTAGATCCTTTCAAGGCAGATGTTTTCAGTATGATATTTCTGAAATACAGAATGATTAGAAGAATAATGTTTCAAGACTTTCAATGATTTTGGCTTATAGAGGCTCAGAGAGAAATTTGTGACAATGGAGGTTTGTAAAAAAAGATCACTAGTTATGCTGAAATGCTTCTTTTCTGATCCTTTCCTTTTCCTTGTTCCAGCCTGATCATAGGAATTGTTTGAGACCATCTGGAGCGCCTTCATGTTTATGTTCATTTTAGAATGAATTCATTATTATTCAGGCCACTCAAGTCCTTCCTGTGAAAGTTACTGCTGCTGCTGCTTGTAGCTGTTGGGAGATAACACCAGTAGAAAAATCGTGGTTCCTCAAAGGACCGTGGTAAAATTTTGGCCAACAGAGACAGGAGCACATCGAAATCTTTCTGTTTTGATAGTGAAGATCTGTGATTTGTCACATATCAAAGCTTTTCTTGCTACGTGCTTCAGGAACACCACCGATGGTCAATCCATTGGGGAGGAAATCCTTCTGTGTTCTGCTAAGTAAAATGAGATAGATTTGGAGCATAATCATTCTTGTAATTAAATTAAAAGTTTTAAGTGGTTTAAAAATGCTCAGTACATATTTTTCTCCTAATTTAAATTTCTCTTGTGAATTACAGTGTGCTAAGTGGGAGGAAATATCTCTGTGCACTTCTGCAAAGTATGAAAGACATGGCCATATTTTGTTACCTAGCCTAGTGAATTTGGTCTTGGGGATTTAAATTAAGGAATCAGTATTGTAGATTATTTTCAGTATCTCTGTCATTTACCATGTTACAACATCATGATTTCTAACCTCCCATCTTTTTATCACAGTAGAAAGGAATTAGTCCTGTGCTCTCTTTTGCCAAGTGTCTGAAACACAAAGGTGGTAGGATCCTGGGAGGCCTGAAAATACAAGATAGGCTATGAAAACATACAGAAACTGTAGGCTTGCTGGCTGCACAGCATTGGGGTTTTTAATGTAAGCTTTTTTCATAAATAAGCATTTGGGGTTTTCTGTTTGGATGCAATGTTTGGTGTTTTGCAGATGAGCTCAGTGAAAATGCTGCGGGCGCGGCTCAATGGGATCCTGTTCCGGCTCATGTTCGAGGAGCACGTGAACAACATCAAACCTGACATCATGGCAGTGACTCTGGCCTGTGAGGAGCTCAAGAAGAGTGAAAGCTTCAGCAAGCTCCTAGAGTTGGTGCTGTTCCTTGGGAACTACATGAACTCTGGCTCCAGAAACGCACAATCCCTTGGCTTCAACATCAGCTTTCTCTGCAAGGTAAGCTGCAGCCATAAAACACTGAAGTACAGCTCTGTGAAACTCAGGACACAGAAGAATGTACCCAAAGCAGGGAAAAGCACTCAGTCAGTGCAATTTACTGACTGCACCTCCGTGTTTAGTAATGGACAGGGAAATACAGAGCGAGCATTCCCAGCACGGTCCCTGCTCCAGCTGTCTTGGTGCAGTGGGGATTTAAGGCAGTTTCATTGTAAGTCTGCTCTGAGTGTTCTGGAGTGCAAAGTAGAGCAAATGTTTTGGATCTGAGTTTGTTTACTTACCTTGTCAATAGAATATACACAGAGTCTGTGTGTGTCAATTACCTCGTTACTTCTCTGTCTTTGCATCTTCCAACCAGCTGTCCTTCAAGCACGGCCTCAGAAATAAGGATTTGTGTTAAGGATGAACACAGTTAACCTTTAAACCAAAGCTGGGCTTCAATTGTGGCAGCAAAATATGGGATGCACCAAGAACTCCAGAATCTAGAGCGGTCAGATGTTAGTGTGCAGTGCTTGTTTGTGTAAATGGCAAAATTAGTGTAAGGCACTGATCCAAACTTCACTGTCTCAGTTCAAAAAGTACATTTGAAAGTATCCTTAAAATAAAGATATGCCATGATTGTAAATGGATCATAAAAAATAGCATAAAACTGGAAGAGACTTTTCTTCTGGTCTAATCAGAGGATCCAGATTTCAAGTCCCTTTTTTGGGCACCAGATGTGGTGCAAACCTCAGGGAGATTTCACCTTGGGGGAAAACCATATTTCAAACACAGCAAGTGTGATCTGGCACATTTCAGCAGAGAAAGACTCTGCTCGCTGTGGTTTAATGCAAAAATGTTGCCAGCTTCTGATAAAGTAAATCATCACCTGAGAAAAATTTTCATTCTCTAATAACTTTATTAAAAGAGAAGCCAAGTTGAAGGATTTTTTTCCATCGATCTCCTGCTGCATTTTCTTTGTGGTAGTAGTGGAATCTAAAGGGAAATGAATGTTTGAAGTAGAACGCTCGTTTCCAAGTGGGAGGGGAAGTGAGGAGTGTGCAGGAGTGGAGCTGGAGCAGAGCAGGGCTGTGAGCAGGGCCTCCTGCACTGCAGGTGATGGGTTTAGGAATTGCTGTCAGCACATCTCGCCTGTTGACGCAGCTGATGCAGATTGACTCGGCCTGCAAATTGTTCTCTATTGAACTGAATAATTGCTGAAGCAAAGCTACCTTTGCTTACAACTAAATTCCTCTGGAAATAATGCAGACAGAAATCTATGTCTATTTAATTTAATTCAGCATCGCCCTCAGAAACAAAATCTGTTAACTTTTAAAAATTTGTTTTCAAGGTGGATATTTCTGAGGGAAGTATCCTTTTCTGTTTTCCTTTTTTTTATCCCCTCCCTGTGAGATTTAGAGAAAATACTCAAAACATTTTGTGTAATGAAATCAGATGTTGGCTGTGCTGTTGCATTTAGGTAACCAGGTATATTTTGCGATAAGGTCATGGCTAAAAATAATCTCAGACACTGATGGTGATTGAAACAAAAAAGATCTTGCCAAGATCCAGACATGAAATAGTGTCATTAATATCTCCATGTATTGATTGAACCTGATGAATTATCACAGCTGAGTCCAAACTCAGCACAGCAGGAAGTTATGGAAATGTGGATCAGTTTCCCTGGACAGTGTGACATGTGCATTGTTTGCAACTGAACTTTATTGTTTGTGTTTCATATTAAAAGGTATTTTTTGCTATTTAAGGCTCCAGTTGTCATTGGTTTATGTATTTGCCATTCTAATTGGAATTAGATTAGTAAAATAATGTGCTTTTGCAAGACTTATTTTTTCTGAAATGGTTTTGCAGCTGTACTTATCCCTTAGTATCATATTGATAGAGGTAGCCCTCCACTCCATTGGTGTTTAATTTTAAAGTGGGAGGTGTTCACATAGTATTTTCAGCACTTTTTAAAATTACTCTTAAGTATCCAAATTTATATTTGGCTAATGGCTGTCTTTGTGCATTGATTATTTTCAAGGGATAATTGAATTTTTTTCCTCTGCTTAAAAGCTTTCAAATTCTGCTCTCCCATGTCCACCCAAAGAGTGAGATGACTTTATTGGCTTTGTTTCAGAACTAAGACTATGGTTTTTAACTGTTGTGAGGAGTATAAAATACTCAACTATATCAGGTGGGGTTATTTCTTACAAGCACCAGCTTTAATATCTATTTACAGCCACCCACCAGCTTTTTTCATTATTCAAACGGCCTCAGAATTTGTGATTGCTGGTGACTAACTGGCCCTCACTGAGAAGATGAAAACTCGTGCATGTGGAAGCATGGCAGGGGGTCCTGTTCACTGACATCTTGCTGGGAATTAGAATTTCTAATTCATATTTCTTGGCTGAAGAAGGCTCTGATAGAAATAAGTGGCATCTATAACAGCAAGAGCAAGGTCTCCTTGGCAGTGTCACGTGCTTCACATATGTGTGTGTTTTGTGGGGTGTCTGGATGCTACTAAACTTCAAAAGCTGTGTGAATATTGAAAGGTTTTTTAATTTTTCTTTTTTTTGTGTGTGTGAGATATCAATTTGAGAAGGCACTGCAACCATGCTGGAGATTTCTGTGCGTTATTTTAAGGTGTCTTTATTTTTTGCTCCTAAGGAATGTATTTCAGTCTTCAAGCTTGTCTAGAAGAATTTGGGAGCCTTTCTTTTGCATTTTGATATAGTAACTCCTTTTTTAGACCAGTGACTGTCATTTAGTGGTCTTTCTGCTCATGATAAGAGAATTTTATTTTTTTTTTTGAGTCAGCTGTTAGGAAGGTAGAAGATGTCTGTGTACACATTTCTGTGTACAGAATACACACACTTCATGATGAGGAATCCTAATGTGATGAATTCATTTTTCAATAAAGCCAGAGTATTGCATTGATTTTTTTTTTTGCTTGTTTCTTGAACAATCTTAAAATTAATTGTCTGTTTACTAGATGTAGTACTTACATTATACAGTCTGAAAAAAAAAAGAGAAGTAAAAAGGCAAGTATTGATCTGGGATAAATGTTTGGTTTTGGAAAATAAATGTTTTTACAGCAGAGTTGGTCATTTCATACACAGAAATCTGTTTTTGTTGCAACTTTTATTAAAACATGATAAAGAAAATAAAAGAGAGCACAGACTCCAACCTGTCTGGTCTGAGCTAGAAGGCCAATGACTGAATAGTAATTGCAAATCTTTAAAAACAGATTATCTCTCTGGATGTTATATTGCAGCATGTGATGTTATTGAAGATAGAAATGATTTGTAAACAACCTTTGGCAGAAGGCAGAGAACTTAATTTTGTTCAAATAAGAGACATCACCATCGGAATTCATGGGATGTATCAAGACTGGCGAGGGAGAGCAGCTATTCCTGTGTATGCACCAGAGCATCTTCATTGCCTGAGCCTGAGATGCTCTGTAAAAATAGAAATGTGGCAGGAGAGGTGCTCAGGCTGAGGGAGGCTGCTGCAGTAATGCACTCCATCTCCTGCTGTGTTTGATGAACATGTACCAAGGATCCAGCTGCTTTTGGAACCCCCAGTGCAGCAGGAGCCCCCTCAGGAGTTCCAAATTCTGCTCCAGGGGGATGGAGCTGAAAGCAAAGAGGTTTGCTTTAGGAATGTGCAGGTGCAGCTCCTGGTCCTGTGGTGCTGAGTTAAAGTGAAGAGCAACAGCTCAGTTTGAATAAAGCTTTTGCAGCATTCTGGCTGGATCAATGTGTGCTTTATCTATTAAGTGCTATTATGTTCGTTTTTGTTCATAGTGCAAATAGTACAAGACAAGCTGTTTATCCAGTCTGAGTATTACTGGTGAGGGGACATTTATTGTCCACCAGCCCTTGTTCTGGTAAGGGGGGAAAGATTTCTAGGATAGGACAAGGTCTATAATCTCATAAAAATCAATAGAGAGCTTTTTTTATAGCTATAATAAAGTGTCACTCCAGTGAGGGTTTGTACATAAATTTTTCCCTGCATTGGCTGTCACATTGTTTACCCCTCACACCTGCAGGCTGCATCCAGGAGTACCTGGGGTAAACCCAAACCCCTCCTGGCAGTGAGTTACGGTGTGACTGGCGTGGTTTAAAGCTTTACTCTGCGTAAAGGGGGAGTTTTGTTATGGTGGTGTTTTCCTGGCTCACAGAACCGAACACCTTACTCTGTGTCTCCCTTGGTTTGAACGTTGGGCTGTGTTATGCTCTGTGCACCTTGGCCTTTAATCCTTTCCCAAACATTGGATCTCATGGTATTGACCCTCCAACTGATGCTTCAGCATCCAGCTGGAGCTGCTTTCTGTAGCCCACACTGATCTACCCGTTTATTTAATTTATTTTTAAACTAGATGTGTTATTTCCAAGTTCTGTCTCTCTGGTAAAGAAAGGCCACAGGCTCAAAATCTGTATTGTAAAATTTTAACACCACAGTGTTAAAAATTTATCCTGAATCACTGAATGATAGAATCTCCTGAGTTGGAGGGGACCCACAAGGGTCATCAAAGTCCAGCTCCTGGTCTTGTAAGCACAACTTAATGGGCTCTTTTTTCTTTTCATCCACTCGGCTGTAGTGTGTAGAACAGCTGAAATCAGGCTAAGCCATGAGGTTCTTTACAAGAAGAAGATATTATATCTAATGGGCAAAATTCCTGCAAGTAAAAACTGAATATAGAAAGTATTGCATTTAAATGTGAAAAATTAAAACAATGAGTGGGTTATTGAATGTGAGTATGTATTGAATCCAAATGCAGTGTGTGAATACAGAGACTGTAAACTCACAGTCATGGTGTCACCTGACCAGTTCCTACCTTTCATTTCTATTTTTATATTTCAGTAGTATGTGCTAAACTACACTCAAACAGCACCTAGCTTATTTTTCATTCTATGAGTAGGTTTAGGACTTGTTTTTCAAAGTATAAATACTGATTCTAAGTATCAAGCAGACTTATCTGTATCCATTGTGTTAAAAATGAGGATGAATATAGCAGAGACTTGTTTATGATTGGGCCAAAGAAGTGAATTTGATACATTTGTTCAAGCTCTGAATAAATGTTTACTACAAGGTGCTAATACTGACTCTTGTTGATGTGTTGTTGCTGTTGGTGGCAAAACATGTTTCTGTTGTAATTCGAAAGCAAAATAATTTTGTCCATTTAGAAGAAAAGTGCTTTATCCACTTGATGATGTCAGAGAGATCAAAGACTGCAAATCCCACTACTGTTGTTCACAGACAAATTGAAATGCAATTTCTTTTTTCCATGCAGATGTTTAGCCAGTAAATCTATGATTTTTTTTTCAAGTCAGAAGAACTTCTGTGTATGTAACACATGAAAGCCCTTTAACTGCATACCATTACTGAGCATTGCTTAGTCTTTAATCGCTGAATTGGTATGAATTAAATTGCTTTCTTAATTGCCTAAATACCTTATATTTTTAAAAGCCTGTTTTTCCACTGCACTCATTTATTCTTAACAGGGTAATCCTTAAAGCTGAAAGGCCTCTATTAAATTGAACATCGATGGCAAGCCTGTCATGAGGATTATAGAATTAGAACTTCAAGTGATTTAGAGAATGAGAAAACAAATAGGAGATTTTACACACGCATTTATGTATTCTTCTTAAATAAATCCTTTATTTCATTTGTTGTGTATGTTGTAGCTTACTTCTGTGTAAGAACTGTACTGGATGAGTAAGGGAAATGCTGTTAAAGCAATTCTTTCCAGACGTATTACTGATTCTCTCTGTCAGGTGAAGTGTGCTCCTCTCAAACTCTTACCTACACCTACTCTGTCTGTTGCCTTTGTGAATAGGAGGAAATCTCTGCTTCTGCTGCATCTTCCATCAACACACACATTGCTTCTTTACATCTGCACAGAAATGGGCAAACTCAGAAATTGGGTCTTAAGTTTGTTCTCTCATTCTCTTAAGTTCGTGATGTTCCTTTGTCTAGACACGTGCGCTCTGCCATGGAGTTTAGCCACGAGCTGATTGGAAGTGTGCCACTGCTCCTATATTCTAACAGTTATTTCAGATTTTTTTTTTCTTCTTTTTAACTAAAAAACCTCATTTCAGCAGTTCGTGCACTCAGGCTAACGGAGAACAGAGTTATCACTTCCAAGAATATTGATTTATTTCAGGCCACTAAAAAGTGCCTCTGCAGCTGAAAGAACAACAAAAATACACATTTACCTGCTACTTCCCATTGTGCACAGTTTTCCTGCAGCTTTTCGTAAATACAACTGGATGTATTAAATTTCCTTTACCTGCAGTGAGGGTTACCTTTGCTTTTTTTGTTGTCATTCTGTATTCCAGTAAGGCGGGGTGCATTTATTTTGTGTGTCTGTAGAATTGGTCACAAAATCTTTAGCCTAAAGCAGCACGGTTTAGGTTTTGCTTCAAGAAAAAAAATGTGGATTTACAACAGGGAGTTAGTTTAACTTGACTGGTCAAAATATGAGTTCTGACTGTTAGGACAATGTCCAGCTATGGAGCATTTCAGGGATTTGCATTTGTGGCATTGAAGAAATGTTCTAAATTCTGTTCTGTTTAGTCTCTGTTCACAGGTATTTTTTATCTGGGGGGATTCTGAACTTGAAGTGCTAAAGTCTCAGAACTTTATGGACTGTTTCAGGTTTTGTTCTCATCAAAATTAATCATTCTTTTTAAAAATACTTCATGAGGTAGATTCCTGTTGTAGTCCTAAATTACAAAAATTCAAGAAATTTCATTTTTTAAATAATCTGTTTATTTGCAGGCAACCCATGTAGGTAAGCTTTTGCTAATGAGTTGACATCTACAATATTCACTTTATTGAAACATTCTAAGAATTTTTTTTTTCTTCTTTGTCTTCTCCTGTGCTCACTTTTTAGATTCGAGATACGAAATCATCAGATCAGAAAACGACCCTGTTGCATTTTCTGGCAGAAATCTGTGAGGAGAATTACCGGGACATCTTAAAATTTCCAGATGAACTGCAGCACGTGGAGAGTGCAAGTAAAGGTGAGCAAACAGACAAAGCACCTAAAGGTAACAGTTGTTTGCTTTGACATTAAATGCTTCCAACATTTCATTTGAGATTGTAGGATTATGTAACCTGTAAGCATTGATAATCCATGTGGATTGTGCCTTTCTGGTATTTATTGAGCTGAGAACTCAGGGGGGGAAAAACAGTAATAGAGCAACTCCTCTCCTTCTGTGGTGGGCTGTGAAAGTCAAACAGTGCATTTCAGTGAGGTGCCTGAAAAGCCACGGCTCAGGGTTGTGCCAGCAGTGCAGGGATGGTGTTAATGCCCCATTAAAGCCCTGAAGAGCGAGCAGCGTGTGTGCCCGTGAGCCTTCACACGCAGCGAGTTCCTCGTTTCCACCCCGCATAGGGAATAACAAACGCGCTTTGGGGAGAGCCCAGGCTGCACAGGAAAGGGATGCAGTTGAATTGTGCTGCACAGCCCCCAGGCAGTGCTTTGGTGTGGGTCACTCAGCAGTCCAGGCTGGGGGCTGTGACGGCTTCGTTCAGCTGCTGGACACGTTTTCGCGGGACACAGGCTGTGCTGCTCGGCGCACTTGTTGCTGAGTTCTCAAAGGCCAGAGTAGGTGGCAGCTGAAGATGACACAAACTTTTAATTTACCTGGTTCATCAGAAGATAAATACCTGGGGGAGCACAAGAATAGGAAGGAAAGTGGAGGTGAGAAGTAGTTGGGTGCACATTTGCACTAGCTCTGTCCAGGTTTTCTCTTGGAAATTTGTGTCTCCTTTTTTCCAGTGTTATCAGTCAGTGCCTGTCTTGAGTGCAGTGATTAGCTGGTGGACAGATACTTTATTAATTAGGCCATCATTTGCTTTCAGTTTGTGTTCTTCTGTCTTAAACTGTCTGGTGAGAGCAGAACTCTTGTTTCCCTGAGGACCTGGGGAATAGTTCATCCATCAGCCCAACTTTGCCATTGTTTCATCTCAGACTTCCTCACGCTTTCATGTGTCTGTCTTTATCACACAATTTTTTTTTTGGTTTCTCGAACTTGGCATGCACCTTTCCATATTTTTTTCTGCATATAAACTGCATTTTATTTGTATTGATCGAATGTGTCCCTGCCACACTTTGCTTCAGGATGGTTCATAGGCCTGAGTGCCTGTGGACAAAATGGGGCTGGTCTGGGATTACTGGGGTGTCTGTGCAAGGCCAGGAGCTGGACTGGATGATCCTTGTGATTCCCTTCCAGCTCAGGATACCCTGGAATTCTATGGTGGCCTAATGCAGTGATTAATTTATTTATGCAAGTAGCAGTTGGGTATCTTATCTAAATTCCAAAAATGTTTTGTACCACTTGATAATTCTTTTCTTGAGGTGACTTTTAATCTTTTTCTTCCTTTCTTTGTAAAGTCTTCTGGTTTACCAGGCACTTTTGATGATCTTTTATGAATTTTCTTCTGTGGCTGACACTTGACCTTGCAGCTTTGAGATTTTTATAGTTTGATTCAAAGGCTCTGATGTTCTGTAAGTTGACTTCAGGAATTAAACTGAAAGAGTCAGTAAAGTTTAGTTAAGCTGTAGCATCCTAAACAGAGAAAGCATATTAATGGAAGCAAAGCCTCTAAGAATTCTGATGCTTAGAATACATATGAAAAAGATTTTATTGCAGTTAAATTTGTTTCATTCTGTAAGATAAAAGCTGCATTTCCTATAAACAGCACTGGCTTCTAGCAGAGCATAAATTACTGTTCATTTTTAATGACCAAAACTTCCCTTTCGGCCCTTCTTTGCTTTCTGGAGCAAAGCAGATTTTTGGCAGAATAAATGGGATTTGTGCAAGTTGCTTCAACTGTTCCCCATGGTCCTTCTTGGGGTTTGTTGATTGTAATGTTCATCTGCTCTTGTCACATGTGGTGCTTTTTCTGTGTAGGAAGTTGAAGTGCTTTGCATGGAAGAGATTTGCACTTCCTATTTATTGTTTGGTGTTTTACAAGCCAGTGGTTTCGGGGATGGACAGTTGGGTTTATTTTTCCTGTGGGAAGCCTCTTTTGGAATAAATTGGCTGGATATGAGGATGCTGGCATCAGTTAGTTATTCATAAAATAGGAAGAAATCTACCAGCAAATATTATCTCTGCATGAATTTTAAATAAGGAAATACGAGCTAGACAGGTGAGTGGCATTACTTGAGATGGATGCTGGTGGTTTTTAGTCAGGAGGCAGCCTCGTAGTTTGGACTGTACATAACCTTCCAAATGCCACACCTGGCATCTTCAACTTCCTTTAAATCTTGGCTGCATAGTCTCAATTCCATGTAAAGAAAAAAAAAAATCCCGTTCAGCTTTAATTTTCATCTAAGAATAAAGAACCAGCATCTGAACAACGGCTGGCTTTTTTTGTTTTTTAAACAAAGAGCAGATGAAGCATAAAACTGGATTTTAATATGAAAAGGTCAATGAGATTAGATGAACTGCCCATGCATGTAGTAAAATCTTCAATAATCTGATATTAGGTATAATAAAGTAGTTGATCTTTTTAAAGATGGAAGATCAACCTGGAGGTTTATGAAAAGTAAAAATAAATTAGGAAACAGTTTTATTCTGGAAAATATAAGCAAAGGTCAAGGTGATTAACTATCAAGAGATCATTGGAAAAGCATTTCTTCTTCCTGGAAGCAGACTGTGGAAGGCAAACCAATCAAAACTCGCAAGGTTGTGACGAAGTGCATTGTTTGATGTCAGTGATCCTTCCCTTCCCTTCCCTTCCCTTCCCTTCCCTTCCCTTCCCT
>VXBT01003517.1:224932-323271 GCA_013400235.1 Oriolus oriolus | reverse complement strand
CCTTCCCGAACCTTCCCGAACCTTCCCTTCCCGAACCTTCCCTTCCCGAACCTTCCCTTCCCGAACCTTCCCGAACCTTCCCGAACCTTCCCTTCCCGCACATTCCTGCCTTGTTCACTTCAGTTGTTACTCCACTTGCTGCTTTTCATGGTATTTGTTCTTAACAGTTCATAACCTGAGCTTTTTATTAAATACCTGACAAATTCCCATCCCATTTTGGGGTTCAGTCAAATTTCCGGATAAAAACAAGAGGTACCTTACACATCAGATATTCCTAGACACAGTCATGTGGTTAAAAGTACAGTTTGGAATTACTTAGAAAAGGTATTTATTTCTTAAGTTAAGACTGTCCTGAGTGTCCAGCCTTTCAGAAATCATGAAAATGAAATAGGTCACACACAAAATTAGGATGATTAAAATAAGTTAGCCATGTATTTTATAACAGCAACTTAATTTTAGATATTAAGAGCACCAGTTTTAAATCCCAGTTCATGACTCAAACATTGTGCCTGTAAATAATAAAACATAAATATAAACCATAGCTGTGTCTTTATCTGTTGAATATCCAGTTCCTGATGTACCTGTTACCCGCTTGCTTTGTGTGTCAGCAGTGGCAGTCACTGGCTGTGCAGTCATAGCAAGTTGAGATTAACTGTGGAAGTGGTATATATATTTTATATATATATATCTCTATATATTTTAGTCTCTTTCAGTAATAATGAGGGCTTTTTTGAGCACTTAACATACTGAATTCTTTGCCTGATGCAAAGGTGTGCCACTTGATAATTGTTTTAAAGTGTTAAAAGTAAAATCAAGTGGAAGGTGCCTTGTGGGGGTGAATCAGGTCTGTGCAGTGGGCTACAAAGTACCAATAACACCAGCACACGTTTGTCACTCACGTGGACATTGAAATTTATTTCATTAATTTGCAAGCATATGGTTCTGATGGTGGAGGCATCTCTCTAGAAGGCCATTAGCGATCAGAAACACTGTGGAATACAAATATGTGTATACTTTATTACAAATACTGTAATAAAATATTAATTTTGAGATTTTATACAGGTACTTCACTGTGATTTAATGGCATAATTTTAGAATGGGGAAAATATTTTAAAACATCCTGTGCCACTGTCACTTTGAAGTATAGCAATTTAAAACATGCTCATAAGCAGCAGCCGTTTTTCTGTCAAACAAAAGTTTTATAGTTTGTTGCAGCAGAAAAAACTGTGTTTTAGCAAGGGGATCTGCAGCATTTCCACCTTGCACAGTTTAAATTGGTGGAACAGATTCTGCCCAGTCGATGTGTGGTGGCAGGAGACGGTGAATTCTGGCACCGGGGACTTTCCTCTAACGGGATCTGAGGCTGCTGGGACGCTGCTGCCATTTGGCATCACAGCCACAAGTTGTGCAGAGACTTGTGTCCCTCCTCTCCCTCACAGGCACTGCAGTACTGGTGTGGAAGGAGCTCTCTGGGTGCTCCTGGCTGTAGGACACACACAGGTGGATCAAACACGGGGGGACTCTCCCGTCGTGGCACTCTGGGTGTGCACCCAGCGCTGCCCTGTGGGTGGGGGGATGCAGCAGCTCACCCAAAGTTTCCCCCAATATTTTCTCCTTCGCTGACAGGCAGCAGGGAGGGAGGCAGAAACCTCACAGGCACTTCTGGCGTTGTCATTCCAAGCAGCAGTTTCTCTAAGACATCTTTTTGGGGACTCGCTGAGATTCTGGATTGCCTTACACTCTGCAGAGTTGCTTAGTGAATTCTCCCAGTCTGTGAAGGCTTTGAGGAGTTTTTTAGTTGCTGTCTGTGTGTAATAGATGGTGTACAGAGCTGTGGTTGTTCTGCATTCTGAAGCTACATTTTGAAGTTATAATTTGGAATCTCCATTAAACAGCTTTTTGTATGGCTTGCATTTTAAGGCTGTGCTTCTCTCCCTGAAGTGTAAGTATCAAGGGCAAAATGAAAGAACAGTCCAAATGACTCTCATGGGCTGTTGCTTATTAAAGAAATTAAAGCATTTAAGAATTTCTGGCTGTAGTTAAACCAATTCAGAAGTGAAGATTGCTTTAAATGTCTTAAGTTGTGTAATCCATTTAGAATTCCTTAATACAAGCCACTAGAGAGAGGTGGAAGCTACAAAATGGCACTTTGTTCTTTCTTTTCCTGCTTATCTGTGGTTGGATTTGCACTTTGATGGCTGTGAGGGAGGTTGTGGCACCTCTGGATGTGGGTGAGGCACTCAGAAAGGCCAGGTCCAGTTACAGGTTGGGAGCATGAAGGGAGGTCAGCTGGATGAAGCTGCCCAACACCTCTGTGGGTTTTTATATCAACAGCAGGTTGTGTGACAACAGCTTTGCTCCTTCTCTGTGCATTCCTTACTTTGTTTACTTGTCTCCTGTGCCTCATTTGCAATTTGTCTTACACCCCTGCCAGCAGTTTTGCTTCGGTATGCTCATTTAATACATTCTGATTTTGTAATTATAAGCTCTCTTTTAAAAATAAACTCAACTTTGGAGATCTTGAAAGACATTTGTAATTAAATCAACATCAAAGTGCGGCGAGTTTCTGGAGTGCTCTGGAGGTGATATTGCCAGGAGAACACTGCTGATTGCAGAGCTGTTCTCACCTAGCAGCTCCAGTGCTCCTGGTTATTTTTCTAAAATTGAGACTTCTGTTTTCTAAGATTTGTGGTTGTAATGAAAAGTCAGTTCAACTAATAAACTTCTATCCTATGACATGCTATTGTTTGCTGTTTAGTCAGTGAGGTAACTGAGAAGGGCTGGGGGGGAAGGCAAAGTGGGAGGGTGGCACACACAGAGGGCCTGAGACTGAATCTCTCATCAAACTCTGAACCAAGAGTTGCTCGGGCTTGGACTCGTTACGGAGTGTTTTCCATTAAAATTGTGTTCACCTCTGCCTGCAGGTGGGCAGCACAGCGGCAGCAGTGCACAAGTGCTGTAGCTTTGTTTGGCCGAGGCAGTGAAGCTGCTGTAGCAGCCTGAGAGGTGGAGCGGAGCTGTGGCCCTGCCTTCTTCACCCTTCCCAGCAGCCTGGGAGCTGCCAGCTGAGATGCACAGGCTCTGCTGGGGCAGGAAATCTCAGCGTGCAAATCCGAAGTGCAGGTGCACATCCATGTGTGAAATCTGTTAAAAATTCTGGTTTGAAGCTTCCTCCAATCAAATTCCAGTACATAGCAATAGGACAGAAACAAAACATTGCCATTTGGGCAGACCTGCTCTTACTCCTAAACTTGAAAAGGTGCAGGGAAGATTCTGTGAGGGAAAAAGTCTGTTATGCATGATGGATTGGTTGTTAAGCACGAGGACTTTGTGTCAGAAAGTTTTCCCAATTTTTGGAAGAGGAGGATGGTGACTCCTTTAGCTGGGTAAGATGGGATCTGTTCTTCCCCTTTGACCCCGAGGTGTTTAAACATTTATTGTCTTAACAAATAGAAACTTACTTGGTATGAACTGAGTAATCAATGCTTGTAATTCCTGCAGATTATGTGCTTACTCACTCATTTCCCTCCAAACTGCCTTTCATTCTTTTGTGGAAGACTACATCCATCTGCCCTCAGGCAATAAGAAATAAATAGTCATTAGTATGCTTACAGTGTAGTTATGGTACAAATACTGTCTAGACTTAAAAGTCCATGAGTTCATTTGCTTCATACAGACTTCCTTTTGCTCGCTGAAGTAATTTATATTGTTGGCTTTCACTTCAGAGCTTTTTCCAACTGTGGACATGGCCATCCCAGTTTTGCATCATGATCAGAGACCATTTAAATTCCTTATGCAAGAGACACTGCACCTAATCAAAATGTATCATTTCACCTCTTGTTGTGGGGAGGACTCTCAGTCTGATGCAATCTTATTTTAGAAGGGATTAGTCTGACCTTTGGTCCTATTGCTGTATTAATGTAAATACAAAATGCTTAGCTTGACTACAGGGACCAGCTAGTGCTCGACATCAACATGAGATTAACTGCTGGTAGCATTTTCCTGGGAGTAAACTGCTCTACCAGACACTCACTAAGCCTTCCTTAGCGTGCAGACTGTGCAACTGCTTCCTTCAAAATAAGTGGATGGGATTGATTTGAGGGTTTTTTTCAGAGGAGCAATTAATACAGGGAAAATAATAAGGTGAAGGAAATTATTACCTTCCATGTCAACATAATATTGTGCCATCTCTTCAGTGACTGTGAATTTCTAGTATAATTAAATAAGAATATAAAAAAATAATCTTTTAATCAGTCTAAGATTTAATGATGCATGATTGAGTTGCATTCAGTATTTGTGCAGAGACAGTACTGATAGATCCAAGTGCTTGTATTGGTCTGCAGCTGACAGGAATAATCTGGACAATGCATTATCACACATCACCTTGTCCACGTTAGTTCTGTGTGCTACAGTGATCCTTTAGTGAGTTGAAAGACACATGTTTAACTTCTGCTATTGGCCTTTTTCTTTGTGCCATAAATCCTTTTATCACCATGGTTTGAGGTACACACATTAAAGATGCTCTGTTTCTTTCCACCTTGGAGCTGCCGGTGCCCTCTGCAAGCCAGCCTTTCCTGAGGGCCAGATGGACACAATTGGGTACAGACTGGGACATTTTGCTGCCTTTTTTTCCTCTCTTTGGCCTTGAAGATGGGTCCATATATAGCTTTTGGGGTTTATGTGGGTTTTTTAGACAGGGCATTTGGGGTGAGCCCTGCAGTTCCTCCAGGCTGTTTCCCCCACTATCTGCACGTGTTCTCAGAGACTTTAAAAATTACATCCCTGCCTCTTACTCTTGATATGTTTCTGAACATGTTGTCTAAGAATCCACATCATTCCTTTCTAAACTCATTTCTACTCTGTCTCTACTGTTCCCCATGTCAGCAAATTTGACTGGCTTTTGGATTCTCAAACTTTCCCATTTCTTGAATGCTGATCTTTCCACTGGGGGTGGGAGTCTTCTTTGTCCTGTAAAGCTGTGAGGGTGGGTTGTTTACTGCTGCTGATTTGTATTAATTTGGAAATGTGGCAAATGTTTTATCTTTGCTAATCTAAGGAAATAAATGGACAGGCATCCTTTAGGTTGCTTCCTTTTTTTTGGGTCTGCTCATCCTTGAGTGTTTGGGGTTACACACAGGGCTTTTTTTTCTGGTGGCTGTTGCTGCTGGGCTTTTTTTCTTCATGTTTTCCTCATTTTCTGCATTTGCCTCATGTCCCTACCTTCAAATCAGTTATTTATGTATTGGTTTTAGTTGCTTGTTCTCTCTTGCTGCAGCATTAAATGGAATAATGTTGGAATGGCTGCTCCAGAGAGGCTTTCTCAGTAAGAGCCCTTGCGCAGTGCTTGCGTGCCACTGAAGGCCAAATGCTGCCTTTCATGTCCATTTTTGAGACTAGTTCTATTAAGATGCTTAATTTTCATGTGGAATGATGGGCAAGTTGAAGGTGAACAAGCCTCTGTCTTTGAGGAGTGTGGGGGACAGGCTGTTCAGTGTGTGCATTTTGAAATGGTTTCCGGGAAATGGCTTTGTGCTGCAAGCAGAATTTATGCTTTCATAAATTAAAACCTTGCAGGAGTTTGAAGAAATTTACATGAATTTCCCTGAAAGTAAAAGGTATTCATGTTGATTCCTCTGCACATTACTGAAGTAGTAAATCTCTAGTAAAAGGGTTTATGGGAGGAAATGCAGATATTTTATTATAGTCTGTATATATATGTTCCCTGTTCTGTCGTCTTTTTAAATTTGTCTTGCAGAACAACAACTTCATAAATTATATCAACAGAAACTTGTGCATTTGCCTGGGCTAGGGGAAAAAAAAAAGTGAACAGAATTGCATATTCTACACTGTTTTTTTGTTAACTGAGTGTGAATACAGAAGTTAATTAGGGGAAGCACAGCTTTAGGATGCAGCCTTCTTGCTTGGATAGAGTTCCTCCATCCTTTCAAAGCCAGTCTGTACCTAATCCAGGGCTTTCTGAACTTTGTGTTATACAACAGTGTTGCTGAAAACACTTCCCATCCATTTTAATCACAAAGGTTAACAGTTATTTGTCATTGCTTGCTGAATTTCTTTGCACTCTTGAATTTCAGACAAAAAATAACTTTTACTCTTGCTACATGGTCATGCATTTAAATATTTTCAAATTGCTGCAAACAGTTAAACTTTGTGTTATGTTGCCTATTTTCGTACCAGCTGCTATTCTTTTTATGAACAAAGCCATCGCTTGCATCCTCCTCATTTATTTTTCGGTTCCATCATTTTCCTTCAGTGCTGTTTGTCCCCCTCTCCAACTCCATAACAGCCTGTAAAAATATTAGAGAAATTCAAGTTTTTCAGTTCAAGCAAAAATGTGTGCTTTGATCATAATATCAAATGATTAAACTAATGCAACCATAACCTAAAAGCTTTGATAATTTGTGTTATTCAGAGTGTTTTAGTGGTTGATTTCAAGGTTAACTCTCAAATGTGAATTTAAAAGCTACGAGGATTCTGTGGTCAGTATAGATTCCCACCCCAGTTGAATTAAGTTTAAAAAACTTTCACTGTAATTCTAGGATTACATGATTAGTAGTTCCTTTGGTACCCAGTATAAAATGGATAAAATTGAAAATAAAATCAAGATAATGGCTGCTATAAAGACAGCTCTATTGGTGCCTTATGTATTTGAACATGCTCGTGAAATCAGTGTTATGGCTGATGTGAGTCGTTACTTAGGAAGAATAGAAAATTGATTTTCTTCTGGGAACAGCTTCTTTATTTACCAGATTTTTATTTCCTATATGCTGTTTTTCAGGCCATCGTGACTCAATTTCCTTCTATTCTTTAATCTCACGTAGTCACGGCACCATTTTTTTTTAAATAGCAAGAAAATAGAAAAATAAACGGTTCCTTAGAAAGTACTTGGTGGAACTTTTCGGCAAACTGCTTGCCATCAAAAGATAATAAAAAGCCCTTAAAAAATGGAGTCATTTGCTTTTCTTGGCTGCACCAGGGGGAAAGGGGTCTTGGGATTCTCTGCTTTGTCTTAAAAGCACTGATTTGGGCTAGGGGAAAGAGGAGACAAGGAATGGAAGAGAAACTTGGGTTCCACAAGGCAGCTTTCAATGAAGAGGAAGGGCTTGTCCAGTTGTTCTTTATGATAAAAATGAGAATGACAAATGGACCTCATGGATTATGGCATAAAAGTCAATATTGCCAGTTCAGATGTAATTCTGCAGCTGGACCAGGAATTTCTCTGCAGAGACTCTCACCTTCCATCCAGGCCTGGAATTTCTTTGTGGTGTGGGATTGCTTCACCTTCACAATGCTGCTGTCATTTTTTTGCTCACATGATGTATCAATTCAGGGTTGTTTAATCCAAATTAGCATCACAGTGGTTTTCATTAGAATAGCCTGTCACACAGCAAGCAGGAGTTCTTTACAGTACCCTCTTGTTTTTAATTAGTGCTGTACACTGAGTCCTTTACTGCTTTTTGATTATCAGCAGCTTTTATTATTCAGACCTACCTTTGCTATTAACACAGCTCTGGGTCCCAGAAATCAGTGTAATTTCAATATAAGAAAAATCTTTAATTTTTTTTTCACCCCATGTCTATTCCTTAAATCATTCCTGTAACAGAAATGTGCATTAATAATAAGATCATTCATTTAACCAAGTACATGCATTAAGATGAAATCTCTTTGAACCCTAGTTAGTTTTTAATCATTGAATTAGATTTAAAAGAATATTAGAAATAATAATATTAGAAATATTGGAGTTTTCACTATAAATTTAAATAGAAATGGAATAATTTGAACTAATGGTAGAGTTAAGTGGTGACATTTCAATGTTAAATATGATGATCTGGTATATTACAGGAGATATTTTCACTTTATTTTTATGAAGGGAGGGATTTTTATGAGCAGTAATTCAGAAAAATGTGAATCTGCTTTAATGGAATCATTCTCTTTAGGACTGTTTATACTGACATTGTTTTTTCCCCTTCTGATACCCTTTCTGGAATCTGGAAGCTTTATACTCATTTTTTTTCCTCAGTTTCAGCCCAGACTCTGAAGAGCAACCTTGATTCAATGAACCAGCAGATCCAGCGCCTGGAGAAGGACATTGAGAATTTCCCCAAAACCCAGGATGAGCACGATAAGTTTGTAGAAAAGATGAGCATATCCTTTTTCCACGTCCTCACTGGTGATCTGAGCATTCTCATCCTCTGCTTAAGTATTTACAGCACTTGAACATTGGTTTTAAGTCTCTTCTTTCACACATTTCTTCTAGAGCAGAGAAAAAAGCATCAGTGAATGTGAGCAGAGAACTGAGAACTGAAAGCATCGATAATCAGATTTTCAGGGGGACAACCAGACAGCTTTGTTGAGGGAAGTAGTTACAGTGAGCAGCCATAAACTTAGTATGGGGATTTTTTTTTTTCTGTCTGGAAGAGTTGTTGAATCAATTTTAAAAAAATACCAGTGGTAAAGTTTTTGTGTTTATTATTTTAGCTCCAGATGTGTTTTTTGAAGGGCAGAGTGTTAATTTTGCTAATTGTTTTAGGTTACTTTTTACCATCATTTTAGAGAAATATTTACAGTTCTTTTCACTCCAAAGTGTTCTGTCCTTTAATTTCTGTAGAGGACAGAGACTGTGGATTCTTTAAGCACTACCAAGCAAAGTCTGTGGGAGACGATAATATGATATTTGTCTAGCTTGTTTCTCTATATCCAGCTTTCATTTTGTTCCAAAGTTAAACGTAAAAAATATGCTGTACATACAAGAAGCTCACAAAATTGCAGCAAAGACTAAGAAAAAGGCCTTTTAAAAAAAAAAAAAAAATCCCAGTTTTTTTTTGTGCACAAATCCCACATCTGTGTGGATGTGGGAGCATTTGGGGTGTGCTGCATGGCAAGTCCAAGGCACTTTGTGCATTATAGAAGCTCAGGTAGTTCCTGTGATATCTTTCCTTTCTTGCTGCAGCAGAAGTCATGTCAGAAATTGTGGTTTTGGGGGTTTTCCAGAGGAAAGGAAAAAGGAGGGGATTGATGTTCAGAGCGGTTCACAGCTGCTCGTCACGTTTGGTGGGTGGATGTAAAGGGGAGCTCCTCCCCACTGCTGCGTCTGTGCAAAGTCAGTTTTTTGCAGGATTTCCCATCTGAATGGAGTCAGTGACAGAATTTCACAAGAAGATATTTAATATCTTCTCTGTATGGATTTATTTTAAGTTTCTGACAAGACTGCAGGAAAGCAGCTTAAGGGAGACAACTCCTGACTAAGTAGAAAATTGTTTCTTATTCCTTACATCTTCCCTTTCACCTTGTCTCATGTGCAAGGGGAGAGACTTGCTGCTGCTAATCACGTTTATCAGTTGTGCTGTTAAACAAAGCTTATTGTTTCCCTGAGATACATTCACATCAGAAAAACTTCCAGTGTAGCCTTGTAATTGTCCTGTGCCTTGCCACCCCGTGCAGGGGCTGAGTTCTGTCACATGGCCCCACTCCTGTCCATAAATGAAACCAGTTTATGGAATGCACCTTTATCACTGTTTTTTCTTGTTAAGTTTGTCAGCTCTGCTTTCCAGGTTACAGAAATTATTTTTCAGTTGTATTTTTGTCTTGCTACCTATGTATTTACTTTTAGAAATGATTGGCATCGCTTAAATGATTTGGTGAGAAAAAAAGAGCCAAGTAGATAATATTTTACATTTTTCTCTCTGCAGCTTATCACCTGAATTTCTTAGAGAAGAAACAGTTTGTCTGACAATGCAAAACAGTAAAAGCAAATCTGTAGTAATGCTTCTTTGTATTGGCAAAAATAGGAGGGTCCTCTGAAACGTTTGAAAATTAATTGTTCCAAGTGTCGTGGGCAGCCTGGCTCTGGTGCATGAGCGTTGGTTGCCAGGTAGATCTGCAGCCCCTGTAACTGAAACAGGCCCCAGAACTGTGCATGCCTGGCAGCTTTTATCGGCCTGGGGGCTTTGGTGAATTGACAAAAGAGATAAGGCTGTAAGAAATGAACTGATTGTACCTCAGGATTTATGTTTGCATAATTAATAGATGACCTGATAATGGTGTGTATCTTCTTCAGAAAGTCATCTCCCGTTCCATCAAGTGATCAAGTTTGTTTCTGCTTATCACGGAATATTTTAAAGTTTTCTTCGCTCCCATATTTTTATTAGATTGAAGAGTAATTTTTGAGGGTGTAAAAATGACACCCTAGTCTGCAGTATGTATGTCCTTGATTTCGTCAGCTGCCTGAAGATTTGTTGGTGATGGCACATCCTGAGATTAGAAAGTTACAGAATTTCAGGCTGAGCATCTCTGAGTGTTTCAGAAAATTTGAGATGTGTCTCAGTAGAGTTTTAGGGTGCAGGAATTACAATATTCAAGGCGTAGTTTCTCTTTCCTGTTCTTGTCATAAACAAAGCGATTTACCAGTAATTGTGGATGAGACTTTCTTCGGAGGATGTGAGAGTAATACTGCCTGGAGTATCAAATTAAGGTAGGAGGTTACTGACAAGAAAAATACCATTCATAACACAAATTCATAATAATGAAATTAATATTCATAATGTAGAAGCAAATTCTCTGAAAAAAATTAAGTCATTTTAGTTTTTCTAACTTTTTTTTAACTAATGGGCTTTTGCTACTGTGAGTGACAAAAAGATGAATAGAAATTCTACCTACATTTTAATTTTGAATTTTTTCTTGGTCAGTTTCTATATTTAGCACATACAGTTATTCATCTCAGTGTAGTGTGGCTGAAGAAAGTAAAGGGAATAAAATATTCCTTCTGTGAATTCCTTGCCATGTTAGATAACTTACATGTGATTCCTGAAACAACTTTATGATCTGATCCATGGCTGGAATTGTGTTTTACTTGAAGATGAATTTGTAAATAATTCAGCTTTAAATGGGAGAGGTTTCTTTTATAATGAGCCCTGCTGCATGCAGCACTGGGGAGTCTGATTCAACAGTTTAGAAAAGTAATTACAGACGATGCCAAATCTGGCTTTCACGCCTGGTTTTATTTCAGTTTGTGCCTCTAATTGAAGGTCTTTTCTGATGTGCAGAACTCTGAATTTTATATTTACTTGCTGTAGGTGTATACGCTGATTTCAGTGTCTAGTTGGGGATTGAGAAAGCATTCAAATTAATGGAGTTCAAATGTAAATGTTATTAACAAAGATTAAAAACAAAATGAAAAGCAATTTCAGAGGGAACAAATGGAAAGTTGTACAGAGTTAACATTAATATTGATTTAAAACTATAAATACATGAATAATAAACACCACTTCTCTCCCCCTTCCAACATCACACACACACTCTATGACAAAAGTTTATTCTTTTAGAAAATATTTATTCCTCTAGAAAATAACCAGGAGCCTTGAACGTTGTTCCAAGGAGAAGGGGGAGAGTGAGGGGGCAGCAGGGAGCGTATTTGGTCACTGGGTTAATGCTTTTTGTTATCCTGCTGCCTGGAGAAGAATGACTTTGGCTGTGTATGTTTTATAAAAAACCTGACATGAATTTACTTCTCCAAAGTGTCCTCCATGTCCCAGTGTATCCTTCAATGGAGACCTCGTGTGGCTTTTCTCTTTTCAGCTGTGTCGTTTACCCTGTAAGAGACATTAACGTGCCTGAACTTGTTAAACTCTTTTGCCTACCAGAGCACTAAATGCTGCCACGTGGGTTTTCTAACTGATTGCATACATGTGAAGAATTAAAAGCTTATTTTTAAAGAGTTGCAAAATTAAGGGAACGATGAATGAAAGAGCAAAAATTACTGCAGATAAAAAAAAATTCAAAGCACTGTGCATTCATCTTATCATTAAACGGAACAGCAGCAATTTGTGAACTAATTTTGATTTCCAGTAAGGAACACCATTCATTAGAACAGAACCCTTTTTATGGAATAAAAAGGCTGCCTTCCTGAAAGGCATGGATCCTCACTTGATGTGCATTTATGTTCCTGGTTCTATCTAATAACCATTACAGCTTCACAACTAAATATGAGGGGTTTATTTCCTCACTTGATGTACTTCAGTTGTACAGAAATGGTCTGGGGACAAATCTGCTTTATGTGGGGGGGACTTTAATGCAGTGGGAATGTTCAGTATTTAATGTGCATTAAACATCAACTGGTAATTCTCTTGTAGGAGCTGCGCTGCAGAGTCTCTTCGAGCAGCCCCTGGGGAAGGAGCAAATGCTCCCAGAGCAGGATCTCAGCTCCTGGAAAGGGCTGGGAATGGTGCTCCTGTCAGTGCCTGAGCAGCAGGACAGCAATTCCAGCCTGCCCCAGGCTGCTGGGAGAGTGGCAATGGCAGGAACGCTCCTGGCATCTCTCAGCACTTGGGATTTCCTCCTGGCTTCTCAGGGAAGGATAATTCCCTTCAAGTGTTTGGAGATGTCATTTTTAGGAAAGCCTGGTTTTGGTTTTGGAACTTGAAGGGTACTACTGTCTTAATTTCTGCAGAAAACTGTACATTAATATCTGAATTTGCTCATAAATAGGAGATTCTCACAAATAACCCCACAGGAGAAACATTCCTAGGACCTTTGTATGTGTCCTTACATTTGAATTAACTACCTTCTGCCTGAATGGATTTAGATATAGTTTTAAATGTAGAGGCATTTCTCAGTGCTTTGGGAACTGGAAGAGAGAACCATTCAATGATTTTTCCCATTTCAGGCTGTGTATAAACCTTAGAAGGGTTTTCTATATCTGCCTTTTCTTGCAGTACTTATATAAAGTTTTCTTTCTTGCTATCTACGAAAATGACGTTTGAAAACAGTTTAATTTGCAAGTGCAACTCTTGACTGAAGGAGAATTATGGTTATTTATCCATATAAAATACTTCTCCTAAGTAAGCCCTATAATGCTGTACAGCTTCTGCCTTACAATTAATTTTAGTATATAAATTGTTCATGTTTCAAGGAACTTCTTGAAGCAGAGCATGTATTTAAGTGCCAGGAATGCAATTTTTTTTTTGGCCCTGCTACTGATTTATGTCAATTTGAACTGATTGGTAATAACTTAATAAAAGCTCTTAGGAATAGCCATTGTGCTCCCTGTTCTGTGGGGTTTTATGCAAATTGATTAACGTGAGCAAAGAAAAAAGTATCATATGGGTGGTGTACGTTACATTTTGCATCTAGGACGCTCTGTTCTAAGTTTTTTACCTCTAAGACAGCTAAATTTGTGATTAGGGTATTAGATTTGAGATTCTAGATTTGCTTGGCTGTTTGACAGCCCCCGAGTCTGCATGCCCCAGATTTGCATTATTTTGTATTGCCCCAAATGCCAGAAAAGAATCCTAAAATGCACTTTTGAAAAGGAAATTGACAGTGTATCATTTTCTGAGAGGTTACATTTAAAAACCTTTTATCTCTGAACACTCGCCTGATATTTAAATGGGGCTGCCAGAGCAACCAAGACACACTTGATTAAACTGCTCGTGCTTGTAATTCTGAGAAGTACATCTGAGGGGCTGCTGGATTTCATCAGCACTGGCAGAAAATCCCCCTGCTGAAAGCAAGGCGATAGAAGATAGGAAGAATTAGTTTGTACAAATAATCTGCTTTTCTTTTCCAAACCAGAGGCTTTTTTAGAAAATTCAGGGCATCAGTGAATAAACAGAGTTTTCCTTCTCCATTTTTGCATTGCTAATTGTTTAAGCTCGTGGCATCTCAGCAGTCTGAATCCTGTTGAAGAACTGACCCTGCCAAGTTAAAAATCAGATTACAAGCAATTTGGGCTATATTTAGTTACGTATATTCAATTGACATTATTAAGCTATAGGGGAAAAAAACCACCAGTATTTGATGTTGTTGAGCTCAAATGTACTTAAGTTGTTTACTCAGTCTTTGGAGAGTGTGTCTCCCCAGCACATAAATAATCTTGTGTGCAGAGCTGCCTTTTTATAGGCACCAGTTTAAAAATAAAATAATCAGCGGGTCAGAAATATGGCC
Organism: Oriolus oriolus; assembly: GCA_013400235.1. Taxonomy (NCBI): domain Eukaryota; kingdom Metazoa; phylum Chordata; class Aves; order Passeriformes; family Corvidae; genus Oriolus; species Oriolus oriolus. The sequence goes on along the minus strand of VXBT01003517.1, from coordinate 309,312 downwards.
AGGACCTGTTGCACTTAGAGGGCACAACCTCAGCAACACATTCTGAAATCTCAGTCCTCAACAGCACTCACACAAACAATCCCAGAAGCTGAAATTTATTTGTTTATTTATTTGCAGAGCCTGTTGTTCGCTGACAGTCCTGACAGAACTGTTGCCATTCAATTTGATTCCCACTGAGAAATGTCCTCTGTGGCCCTGTGGCATTTACTAATCCTTTCACTTACCTAATTTTTCACCCTGGAATAAAAAAAAAAAAAAAATAATCCCCCCACTAAAAGAGCTTTGAAGTGTTTGCATGGCCCGTGTCCCCCTCGGTGTGACTGGGTGTTTGTCCTGAAGGTCAGCAGACATAACTGAATTCAGGTGAGGTTAAAGGTACTGATTCTGCTGCAGGTAAATATTCCAGAGCTGCAGCTCATTACCCCCTTGTGTTTGCTGGGATGTGCAGCAGGTGAAAGCTGTGAATCTTTGGACAAAGTTAACTTAGAAAAATGTATCGCTGAAAAAAGGCAAATTATTTTGCTGTCTTAGTAGAATGACTCTCCTTTTCTGGTCCTGACTGAAACCAGTTGTGTGTGGTTTGTTATTTAATACAGTAAATGGCAATGTTGCTAATTACTGTCCCAAATAATCATCTTTCTAGATTAGGGGGGAAAAGATCAATCAATTTGTCATGATCCCATTACAAACCTAATTTCAGAATTGCTGTGCATGTTTTTACACTGGCCATTTAAAGGGAAATGCTTTTCCTTCATTTCCTCTTGTGCTTTGAGCATGCATGGTTACTAAGCTGTAACCCTTGTAGAATTAGATATTTCCCAATTAAAGATGAGTTTAACCTTGTGGAAAAACAACTTTAATCTCTTTCTGCTTGGTCAAGTCCAGTTTCCCTACTGAGAGACAGGATAACATTAACATTTCTTTGGTAGGAGATGGCTGGGGAATGAAGGTTTGAGCAGTCACAGCTTTCATTTTTCTGCCCTCTGCTTTGTTTATTCTGAGTAAATACTAAGAGAGATGTGAGAAATAGTGGTGGAAAGGGCTGTCAGTCTGTCTCCTGTTAAATCTGTAAGGTGTGAAAGTCAGGGTGGAATTACAAGGGTTTCTTGCAGGGTGTGTGGAGTAGCAGGTTTGTCTTGGACCAGAGCACCACACAATCATTTCCAACCTCAAGCCCCTCCTCTGTTTTCCTGCCTCTCTCTCTCAGCTTTAACGAGCCATGGTGAAGCTTTCTGGGATAAATGGGGGTGATTCTGTGTGTGTGTGGTTTTTTAATCACACCCAGTATGAAATTTTCCTTAAGGTACACTGAAACTCTGTATTTTCCTCTGCGGTGCAGTAAGCATCAGAAGAATTGTTAGTCTGGTTTTATTGCACACCATCAAGCACCAGACGTGCTGTTTAGATATTTCATGTGAATTGTTTAATTTGATGTAGCCTGCGTGTTGCTTCGTGAAATGGAATTTGAAAAACTTTAAATTGGTCAGGTCTCATCTGGCAAGATTCCAGATGTTTATTTTTATCCTAATATGAGTGTTTTACAGTACTTTGCTGGGCTTTTGCTTGGTACTTGGCTTTATTCCCTTTATTATATCTATGTGTTTTAATATCTTTATGCTCGTTGTTGGGAAAGGAATTCTACCCAGGCCAGCATAATTGATCATGAGATATTCCATTCTTTTATGAACAAAACATGATATAAGCCAACAGAGAGAGATTAGTAAATCAGTGTTTCAGTGCTTGACCAGTAATGTGAAAATTGTTGATTTGCTTTGAGACAAGATCAGCCTCAGACTGCAGACTGCCTTAAGGGTATGAGCACAGCGTGTGAGAGGTAACAGTATGTTCAGTAGGATAAGGGATCTTTCAGGTTCTGCAGGGGCTGGTGGGAAATCCATTTTTATTTTTATCTTCAGAGAGAGTCTGTAACAAAATTCAGTCTACCAGGTAAATTACCAGGTAAAAAAAAAAAATCAGTGAATAATGCAGATACAAAGAAGAGAAATACTGAAGGGTTGTGGATCAGGAATCAAGACCTAACAGTGTGAGGAAAAACTTTGGAGAGGTGTGAGATACTATAATGGAGAAAACAGTAATGGACTTGTGCATCTGGGAGGATGTGGTTTATGGCAAGATAAATCGTGCACTGTCTGCTCTTTTTATGAGGTAAAAATCCAGAAGGTGAACACAGTAGGAAATGCAGTAAAACCAGTGTGTTCCTCATAGAGTAAAATTAATTAATTAGAATATTTACCAAGGGTGTGTTCTTTATTTTGGTGTGTAGAGATTCCATTGTGTGTTGGTTTCATGGTTTTCATGTTTGTGTTGATGCCATACACCGAGGGCACTTCACAAATTGTTGGACAGAGTTGAAAGTAAGGCTGGCAGGGTGGGATCTCACAGAAATACGTGTGAGCAGGCCCTGGGGGAGGAAAAGGAGAGACAAAAATATGAAATAGAGACAAAAGAAATATGAAAGAAAAATGTTAGTACTTCATCTTCATGAAAAATCCTATGATTTTTTTATAGAAATATTGAATCTGTGAACTAACTTAAAACTTTGTGTTTATATGCCCTCAGTCATGTCTAATAAAAGCTTCTTTAAAACTTTCCCAGATAGTGAATTTACCCAGTTCATCTGGGTTTTCAGGGTAAGCTGGGACTTTTTTTTTGTTACCTTAATGTTGCTCTTTAAAGGGGTTTTCTCTCCTTGTTTCCCCCTCGTTCAGATGTGTACATAAAGAATTAAATCTCTTGTCTTGCCATACTCAACAGTGCTTTTTAAAGAGCTTTCCACTCCCTTTCTTATCACATATTTCTTTGCTTTATTTTTTTCCTCTTTGATCCATCTTAAAGCCAAGTGAAAATGCTTGCTGTGTTCCAGGTGATAACTATAGGATTATATAGGTATAATCTTTTCTTGGATTGAATTTGAAAAGCACCTAATAATGTGTCATGTTTTATTGCATAATGTTCGTTCCTCCTACAACTATTTAATGTCAGTAAAAAAAAAAAAAGACAAATCCCTTTGGAAAATGATCCTTTGTATTTTTACTGGTTTGGACTAAGGCACAGTTTTCATAAAGTTAATAGTTTAAAATACAAGAACTTTGGAACATTATAAAGGAAAATTGTGTTATGCAAAGCACAATATCAGTTTTCTTTGACAGTTTATTTCTACCTTCAGATTTTCATTCCTTTTTACGAAGGAAAGCCCTGATATGAGGAGACATAAGATGAAATTGATTCTTTCATATTGGGTTATGGTGAGAATCCTGTGAACAGAAGTGTACAAATAATCTGTACATTCCATTGTAGTGTGAGTAAAGGAAGAAATGGGTAAATGTCAAATGGGGAGGCGCAGTGATGGCAACAGGTGGAGCTGTGTGACAGCCAACAACTTCCAGTTGCTTATTTTTCTCATTTTTTTTTTAATTGAAAAACATACATTCTGTAAATTCTATAGTATGAACTTCTGTACATTTAATTGCAGGCATCAAGTCAGAGATCCGTGTTGGATTTTTGGTTCGGTCCCTAAGAGGATGTGGCTGTGCCACAGGAGGGAGCTCTGTTCTGTTCCACACCTTGGGACAGCACCTAAAATTGTGCTGCAGGGCTGAGGGGGACTGAGAGGGGATTGGGGACAAAGAAAGAGAGAATAAAAAGAGCCTGTGTTGGCTGGCAGGGAGAGAGAGCTTTCTGACAGCAGTCTGCACAGCACGTGATAATTATACAGGAGGAAAAATCATGTACAAGATTCCAAAGAATAAAATTCCATGAACAGAGCTCTGCTTCTGTGCATCTAACAGAAGTTTAATGGCTCCTTGATTGTGAATCATTGCCAGAGGGAAACTGGGCTTTTAGCCTTAAATTTATATTAAACCATGTTGTCCAGATCACTGAAAGATATTTTTGGAAAGGATTGTGCTTTACTAGAATGATAATCCATTAGAAATCCATTCTTTAATTATTGTATGCGTATTTGAAAATCGGGAATTGAAGGGAGAGTGCACTCTGTAAACCCCTGGAGCTGCAGCTTTAGGTATCAAAATCAAACTGTCCTGAGAAACTGCTTTAGCAAAATGTTGTTGTTGATGGAGCTGCTTTTTGCCCTCCACACTTCCCCACACTCCAAACAGAAAAACTGTTTTGAAAAGCTCGAGTGTTTTGGAGGGGAAGGATGTCACTGAGCAACAGGAGATGCCTGTGAGTAAAGGAAGCCTTGATTTCAGACCCTGATTGCTCTTGGCCTTTCCCTCTGGCCAGAACAGTTGTTTAAGGAATATTCTCAAGTGTCTGTTCTCTGAGATGGAATTTTGAGAGATAACTTCACTTTCCTGACTTGTCCTTGGTTTAATCCCAGTCACTGGGGCAAGGCTGTTTGTGTGCAGGCAGTGGTGAGCTTCTAGCAAATAATTGCCCAATAAGTTATTAATCCCAAAAATGTGGAACCATTTCTGGAGAGAAAAGAGGAGTGGAAGGACATGCACCACTCTACTCAAATCATATATGAGGTGTGGTTTTAAGTAGGCACCTGGTATTCAAAACACTGTTTAGGTGCAAAATAAACTCATTTTAGTGTAGTCTTTCATTTCCCCCTCTGCTTGGGTTTGTGAACACTTCATTCCAGCAGTTGTTTGTGCTAAGCAAATCTCAATTTGAATAAAGTTATTCCATGTTGGGGTTTTTTTCTCAGGTGACAAAATTCCTTTTCCTCCTTGATTTGGAACATCTGGGCTCTCGAAACGTTACCCAATCAGCAGTTTTTCAAATGTCTCAAAACAAGAAATTGAGGACTTCTGACATTGCAGCACTAAAGGAAACCCAGAAACCCAGGGAGGCATTTCTCTTTTCCTTCCCCAACCTTTAGCAGAAACTTTCTCTCGGTGAAGGAACATCAGATCTCCTGATTGAAGCTTGTGCAAACCGGGGGCCTCTGACGGCTCCAACATCGCTCCCTTCGTTACACCCAGCTGAAGTGGGGAAAAGCTGCCTGATCAAAGAGAGGGAGCGTGGCTGCAGGATCTGTGAAAGATTCAGGGCACAGAGATGTAATTATTGTTAAAGATTGTGTGATCCAAAGCTAATGGAATATTTCCAGGAGTGGCCACCTCAGCAGGCTCCTGCTGCAGCTCCTGTCAGCTGCTGCTCCTGTGCTGTTTGAGAACGTGTCAGCGCTTCGTGGTATTTGAAACAGTCACAACTAATTTGAATATAATATGCAAAACAGATTTTACAACAGCGTTTTGGTTGTGCTAGCTGCGTTTTCGTTGTTTTCTTTCTTGTTTTTATTCATCTAAAGAGATTTTTATCTAATTGTTCTCCAGGGAAGGGATGCTACAAATCCATTACTCAGGCAACATTTTCTGTTTGATATGTGCTTGACTATCGTGTTTTCTGTGTTGCCTTCTAATTAATGCAGGAATAGTGATTAATTGTTTGCCACCAAAAAAAATTATATAAAATTTCGAGTTTGAAAAAAAAGCTACAAGTACTGCTCTTCATACTGTTTCAAATTATTTGCAAATCAAAATATCACAAATGAGAATTAAGAACTAGATGATTTCTGTTGTCAGGCAGTATGAAGGCAGTTTCAAAATTCTGGTGATGTCATCAGTGGAAATAAAGTTTTGCTTTTGCCAGGATGAAAATTTGGGTTGCTTTCAGGGGTTCTAGAGCTTTTAAAAACTCTTTTAAGCTTTCTGTCCTCTCTTTAAAATGGGAGTATGGAATTCAGGGGTTATTTCCCTGTTTCAGTTACGAAAAAAAAAAACCTTCTGAGGCCATCAACTTTCTTTTTCTTTGAATAATAAAACCCGCAAGTGGTTCAGGTTAATTTAGGTTAATGCCTAACTCGAATTTTTAAGTGGTTTTTTTTTTTTAAAGATAAGATCTTTCCTTCTCTCTGGCCTGTGGCTTTCGAAGTTTTGCCTTTTGTGTTCTCTTTGGAGAGGCAAGTGCTCTTATTTACTTTGCAAGTTTCCTTCTTTTGGCTACCACAGGAAATTCCTAATTTTCCCCCCCTCAATCTTTGAGCCAACTTTCCCAGTATAAAACAGTTCAAGAAACTTTGCCCCTTGGACTGAATATTTTATAAAGTAGGCCCTTGTTTATCAGTTTTTACCCAGAGACTTCCTCTGGGACTTTCAGAGAAATGAGCAGTGATCTTTGTGTGCTCGTTAACAGAAGTATAAATAAAAAAGTAATATTGAAATGGTGTTGACAAAAGCTTTCTCCTGTGTGTAGCAATGTGGTGGAATCAATGGAAATTGTCTTTTCATTATTGAGAAGTGTGAATGCAGCAATGTTAGGAATTGATGTGATTGCTTAGAGCTGGGAGTAGGTAAACACTGACAGATTTTTTAGTGTTTACCAAGATGAAAGTTTTACGGCCACTTAGGGACAAGTCAGAAAGCTTCATCTTAATTAACGTGAGCTTCAGTGGGATTCTGAGATTTTGGGACAAGGAGCAGGTCACAGCCAGGGTTGTTTGTGGATGGCCATGACCTTTCTGTGCATCATTTCCATGAACACAAAACCACTGAAATCCTGTGTTTTTACAGCGAATGCAATTGTGTTGCAGAATTCTGATAGTTAATGATAATTTCAGGCACTAATGGAACAAGGGGAGAGGAATAGCTCTCCTTGCTCAAACATAGCTCAGAATCCACTGTTCTTTTGTGTTTTGGTTTGTTTGGGTTTTTTCCTGAGCTGTTCTGTCAGATGCTGAATGATGAGGTAATTTGCTTTGTAATGAGAAAGAAATTCTCACACTGAGCTTTTTATGGGTATTTTATTAGGGAATCTTTAAGCTTTGCAGAAGTACATGATTCTGTGTGCACAGATGAAGTGGGGCTCCTGCTATGGATCTTGGTTTCTTTGGGTTCTAATTTGGGTAGAGTGAAATGCATTGCAATGAAGATTTCTGCAATTTTTTTGTTTGTTTGTTTGTTTTTGCAAGGGCTTCCAACAGGAAGAAAAGATTAGGGATATAATTGTGATTCATAATTATCTGTGTATGCTCCAGAAGTCTTGGCTGCTGTGCAGTCCCAGAGATGCATTATGGATGTAGTGCGAGTGATAAAATTGTTAGCATGTGTTTACATCCTGATAGCAGGTGAAAATAGAGCTATCAGTGCAAATGCTTACTGCTATTAAAGCTGAATTTCTGTCTTCAGTTAATAAGTTCTGTTTGTGTTTCCACGGTTCAATTCGAAGAACTCTCTATTATGAATGAGCTGGGAGATTGGAAACTAAGAGCTCTTGTGCATCCTTCATTAAAGGTGACACCATTGAATCAAACTTTCTCTTCTAACGAGTTAAAACAGATATTTAGCCCGGTTGTTCCTTAATTCAGAATCCTGCTCTGCAGTGCTGTGCAAGAGTTTTGAAGTGCAGGAATGCAAGTGGTGTGGTTGAAATATTTTTAGTACATTTACACACTTAGTGGTAATTGTCATTAAAAAGAATTCAAAAAGTATTTGAGTTCTTGTTGAAATATATTTCTTTTATGTTAGGAGTAGATAAGTGTACCTTATCTACTATGTCTGTATATTTTTACACTGTGTGTTTTTGGAAAATGCATTATTTTAAGAGAAGAACTTAATCACATTGCGAATAGTAAATTAATTACCAGTTTTCCTATTGTAAGTTATAAATTATTGTTGTTTTTTGGGTTTTTTTCTTAAAACTAGCGTTGTAAAATCTGTAGACTCAGTTAGAAATTCTCCTAAACAGACTGTTGTGGGCAAACGTAAAGGAAATCACGTGGAGAGTTATGCTGAGCCATGTTTGTTTTCCCAGTGATGCTGTGCTACCTTCTGAGAAGAGTTTGTAATCAATATTAGCTTCAGTGCATATAGCAGAATAAGAAACCTTGACACATTCAGTAAAACTGAAGTTAACTGTAAAATAAGTAGATCAGATATTTAAATAAATAAAGTTTAGGTGGCTTTGCTTTCCAGACTCGTAGAAAATCCCAGCCTGATTATTTTTTACCTCCTTGTTACAGTGCTGATGTATAGATTGTGCTAAATCCATTGGTTCCTTCCCTTTAGGCTGAGTGGGTTTACAACCGAGAGCATCTTCCCCTGCGGTCCCAGAGGGCCTTGGTTTGCTTTTGTTCCCGTGGCTTTGCCCTCCACCAGGAGTGACCCCACCCAGAGCACGATGCCAGGTGCCCATTTGGGAAATGAATTGTTTTGTGTCAACACAAACTTTGGAGAGTCGAGCATTCCATGGAGAACTGTGCCCCCGGAATGCTGCTTGCCTGTTTTCCTTTGAGCAGCAGCCGCGGGCCGTGGCACAGGGATCCTGCAGCCGCTCTCTGCAGGGCTCGTGCGGGGCGCTCACCACTTTCTGGCAGCTCTCTGCTCTGGGTTTCTTTCATCTGCTGGAGCTGTCAAAGGCGTCAGCTCTGTGGCCTGGTTTTGTTCTGCCGCTTCAGATTTGGGGTGAACATCCCTTAAATTCCACTTTTTATGGTGCCTGAGGCCCTGGAGGGGGGCTCCCTGGGCTGCTGGAAGTGCCCAGTGTCCTCCTGCTGTGGCCCAGCCCCGCTGGTGGGTGCCAGGCTGTCAGCGCTGCCTCGCCTTTGCTCTGCACGTCCTGACAGCAGTGGGTGCTGCCTTTGGCCAGGGGAGGGCTTGGGGGCTTCTGGTGCTTTGTTAACTTTTATTCAAGTTACTGAGACATTGATGTGAAATCCACAGCAGATGTGATGACTGAACCCCCAGCTGAATTGAGGTCTTCAGCCTTGATTTCTCTGATCTCACATTTCATCTGTTTACAGGGGAAAAAACCAGTAGGAAACATGGAAGGGTAAAGGTAGGAGTCCTCATATGGTCATAAAGAAAGAATCTATCCAGTAATTAGCGATTAGTGATTTTTTATCTCTGACATAAAGTGGTAGCACAGCATCAGGTAAGGTTTACATTGATTGCTGAAATTATTTTAGGCTTTGCACTGGGTGTCTAATAGCTTTTGCAGTGAAGTATTGGCATAGAATTTTCTTAGGGTTGTGAAAAAACTAAGAAATGTAGTTAGGTGGAAAAAACCAGCTTCTGAATAAAGTACTTTCTCCTCATTGAACAAGCACTGTTAAACTTGTTAGTGAAAAAATCTGTGATTTTTGGTTTGGTTTAGAATGGCGAGAATGAAACCCTGTTTAGAGATTTTAAATGAGCAGTTGTTAAAGCTTCAATCATTATTCAGGAAAAGTGTTGGAATTAAATATTGCTGTTACACAAAGTCGAGATACCTTTGATTCTCATGAAATAGTGTAGCCAAACCTGGCTCTGCGCCCCTGGAACTGCTCCATTGGCTGGATCAGTACATTTCAAGAGGATGTTTTAAGCTGCTGATACTTTACAAGAAGGAAGGTTGGGTGAAGCATAGAGTGTGACAGTAACTTTGTTCATATTGCACGGTCCATGACTGGGAACTCATGTCTTTACAGCTCTGACTCGTCCTCTTCAAAATCAAGCACAGCTGAAATACTCAGTTCTCTCTTTGCTCATCCCATTCACCCGTCTTGCTGCCACCCCTTTGTCTTGCAGGCCATCTGCTAAAGATATTTCTAACTTGCAGTTTGGTACTTAATAGATAAAAAATAATAATGTTGAAATCACAGTGTGTATTTCTAGAGTGGTGCTTTAAAAATACCTTCTACTTTCAGTAGCAGTATTGGGGTTTTTTAGTGCATACTGTTATTTCTTACGTGAGTGTGCAACCTGAGTGGAGAACTGGGAGCTTTGTCTCCAAGAATTGGCTGCAAATCTGGAATTGTCAAAGTATTTTTCTTTTTTTCAGACTTTTTGGTCATTTTTGGTTTTGTGTAATATTATGTAACTCTGTTTTTAAAGGATCCACAAAATCAATTTGTGCATTTATATACCTTTGTATTTCTCTTTAGTATTTTTGGTGAGCTGCTCACGACAGCAAGCTGCTGACTCTAAGGCGATTCATGTTTTTCTGAAATTTTTAGACTGTGCTCAATAATTCAGTAATGTGCCATTATTACCTGTTTAATGTATTCTTGCCATTAAACTTTCATTTCCTTTTGTGCAGTTAAATGTCACTGAAGACTGAACTGTACCAGGTTTATCTTGTTGAGATGAGCGACTCAACAGTCCAAGCTTGAAATTCTGATCAAGCAGGTTAAACTTGTTTTCAATAAACTGAGAATTAGGTATTGCCACTGCTGTGGCATCATACAGGCAGATATTACTCTTTCAAAATCTTGATTTTATGTATTGATATCCATCACTGTGCTACTTTCTGTGCCTAAATGAACATTATGAGCTACCAGCTTTGCTCTTATGCTACTGAGGCTTTAGGCAACAAGAGAGGATTGCTTGGAAAAATTTGTATTTATAAAGTTTTCAATCATACTTTCAAGAACCAAATCTTAAATGATTATTTATGTACTCTCCCATTAGTTAAAATGGGAAGATCCAGGTGGAATATTAGGCCTCTTTCCAATGGAAAGTATTTTTTCTCAGCTTCGTTGTGCTTGCATGTAGCTTGTGCAGTGCCAGCCTTTTAGGTACTCAGCAGCATCCAAATGCTACAGAAATGCTATCAATGGAACACCCACCTGAATTTCCATGTTTATTCTGCAATTTGCTGACTGTTTTCTGGAGCATCACTTTTGGATTCAGTCTAATCTCAAAAAGAAACGGATTTTTTTTTTAATGATTTCTCTGCGTGTCTGTGTCCCCTGTTCCGTTTGCAGGCTGACTGTTGTTTTGCAGAGAGCCTGGGCTCTCAGAGCTGCTGTGTGATTACAAGTGTGGCACCAGGCAGCTCTGCAGTGAGAGGTGATGGTGTGGGGAAGGCTGGAGCGGGAGCTGTGCCGTGCTGCGGTCAGAGCCCGCTGGCCGCGGCGTCGCTCTAGCGCAGGGAGTGACTCGTGGCTTTTATTCCCGGGGTTTGATGTGTGCAGGCAGCGCTTTCATCAGCTCCAGTTCACTATCAGCAGAACTGGTTCCATCCTGTAGCAGCTGTGTTTGTCCCAGTGATTGGTGACTTTGTGGCTATAAACATCCCCGCAGAAGAAAAGAGCAGAGTGAAACACACTTGCTTTGAGGCAAACCAATATTTCCTTTAGCAGCTTGCACCCTTCCTCTATTTGCAAAATAATTGTCCAAAAGTTGGGTTTTTTTTTTTTTTTTCATGTAGGGAAAGAAAAAAGCACCACATTCTTCTATTTAAAAGCATTATGTCAAACTTTTAATGATGGCTGCTGGGATGAAAGTCAATCTCAGTCTCAGTTTTAGGCTTCCACACTTCCTAAGGAAAAAAAAAAATACTTTTGTTGTTCCATGGTGTTTTTCTCACTAATAATTCTGCAAAGCTGTTTGTCAGTTTGCTGGGACGGGTGGGTGGATATTTCATTTTTGTAAGTTCTGTGAAATTACAGAGTTGAGAGTGCCTCAGAAAAGTGAACCTAATACAGCCTGAGGCATGAGCTGTGTGGCTGGGCAGGAAGGAATCCACAGAGAAGAATTTCGTAACAAAAGGCAAAGAAAATGAGATGTCATACTGTATGCTTTGTCATTGATAGTTAGGCACATTTTACGTATAAAATATATGGATGTGAGGTGGGGGACATGGCTTCACTTGAGCAGTGAGAGGTCATAGATTCTCACAGCAAACTGAATTTCCCTGTGTGCTTTCATAGAATGCATTTTATAAAATTATTCATCTCCTCAAATGAAAATATTTATATTTATAAATATTTACAATATTTATAAAAAATGATATTTATAAATTTTATAGAGCAACTTGTACTCTGTCAGTGGCAAATCTTCACCGTTGGAAAGGGATCATCGAATGGAAGTGCTGGTATGAACCTGCAGACATGGTAATATTAATTCATCAAAATGTCATGTTTGGAAGCAGAACAGCACTTGCACATTTTCCAGTTGTGACCTTTGTGCTGAGATCTCTCTACTTGTGTGCTTTGTTTCCTTTATTTACTGTGAGATTGTGCATTTGAGTCATTTCCCTTAACAAAACCTCACAGCTTTGCCGAGAGTGCCCGAGAGCAATATGAGAAACTGTCCAACATGCACAACAACATGACGAAATTGTACGAAAATCTGGGAGAATACTTCACCTTTGATCCCAAAGCAATAAGCATAGAAGAATTCTTTGGCGATCTGAGCAACTTCCGAACTCTATTTTTGGTGAGTAATACCTGCAAAATGTTACGTATTTTCTTATATCTTTTTTCCTCCCAATTTTAATTCTTCCCTTGTCTCTCTGTTTTTTCTGTTACACTTAATTTTGTGTTTTGTTCCATGGAGGAAATTGGGTGAAAGTTTCCAGGACTATTTAGATTTTGGTCATGACATATTGTCCTCCACTTTGTAACCTGACAGCTCAGCTGTGGATAAGGTTGAGACATGTGGGTAGTTAGAAACATTTTTAAAATTTAATTCAACTTTCATATTTCAGGTATAGAGTGAATCAGTTTTAACAGACTTCCTTGGGGTTTAAAATTTGGATACGTGGAATATCAGTGGACAAACCAAGTGTAAGGTTTCTTTCTGGCAGGCAGAAGTTTTTCTAAAAAGAAAATGCATAGGATAAATAGTCCTTCTGAGCTCCCAGAAAAGTAGAGATCATTTCATGTGTTCCTTTATATTAGAAAGTGGACAAAATACTTGCCCAGGGTACTCTTCTAATGCCACCTGTTGGGTCTGAACAGTTAATTATATCCCTCTGATGCTATGGTCTTCAACACTTTATCTGTCCTTTTATCTTCTAAGCCTATTTTAAAAAAGTTACTCAGTAATGAAATGAACTGGGACCATAAGTGTGGCACGTGTTCATTTAACCAGCAATGCCCCAGTATAAACCAGTGAAACCCAAGGCCTGTGTGGCCTGGGCAGGCTCCTCCTTCAGCCCAGCATCACTTGTGCTGCGGTCCCATGGGTGCAGGCAGCAGTGGCAGTAACTGTAATCAGGTCTCTGGAGAATTTCTTGGCTTGTTTTATTCACTGGAGCAGATCCTTGTAGACTTTATGGCACAAAGGGTCCTGTTTAGGGATTTAATTTTTTCCAGACACTTGAGGAAGGTCTAGGGTGAACATTAAAAGTTCACAGTAAAGCATTTTTTTTTCTATAAAGGGAAAAAAAAATTACAAAAAAGAATTCAGATTTTCTGTGACATTTTGATGCTTGCAAGAAGTTTCCCCAGAGGAAGAATATGCTGAAACTCCTTTAATCTGTGGGATTTACTTTTAAAAAGTAATAACTACTGATAAGAATTCAGGAGCAATCAGATAAGACAGAGGGTAGAGAACATCTCCAAACATTCCCTGGAGCATGCATGTGTATTAAATTTGCCCCTTTCAGATTGCTGTAATACCTTCCTGCGTTCTCTACGTGGTCCCATTAACTTTTTTAGTATTTTGGTACTTGGCTAAAGTATAAATCCAAATATTTTATAAATATTGACGACTCATTTGTTCCCGTTCATCATTCTTTTATGTTCTGTGTCTCTTGGTAGAGCTCCTTTCTTGTACCATGAGCCAGTTTAGTTTAGAGGCTCAAAAATTTTTCAGATGCTGGAGCATCACAGGAGTTAAGTAAAGTATTTCAGCAGGACTTTCCTTTGCCAGTGGAACACGAGTCAAATTCAAGCCTGGAGAAGAGTAAAGAAAAAGATGGCTTATTCTCCAGGAGCTGACAACTGCAGAGAAACTGAATAAAAACTAGCAAAAAAGGGTGGTTTTGTTGTGGGTTTTTTTTTTTTTTTTTCCCTCTTTGCAGGTAAAGATCCACTGGATAATAATATCTTGGATATTTAGGACTCTGCTGAAGAAGAAATATATTTTTGATTTTTCTTGGTTTAATCCTTTATTCCACTGAAAGTAAACACAAATTTCGATTGTCCTTGAGGACAATTGCAACCTGATACAACATCAAGCCCAAATGTATCGGGCTCTTATCAAATAATGATTAATCAGTCGCCTGGAGCAAGATGCCAGTTTGTTCTTTTCCATTTGTGTTCTTTAACTTGCTGTCTCACACTTGATACCAAGTGACCTGTAATATTTTCAAGCTGTCACTTTCTGAATGTTTGTTCTTGGTGGCGGTAGAGGATTTAAAAACATCCACCAAACCTGTCATGCCTCCGTTTGCAAATGGGCACAAACCTCCTTTCAATCTGCTCGTGTGCCTTGTGGAAGGTGTATGGAATCCGTACCTCAGCACTAGATAGGAACAGTTCTTTTTTCTTACACAGTTTTTAAATGTTTTAGGTTTTGTTTGCTCTATGGGTTTCCTTTTAATGCAGATGGTCTTAAAGGGGAATTTTGAGTCTGAAAAAACAAAGTTGTTCCTGAAACAGGAAGAGGCATTTGTGGGTATAGTTGTACGAAATGCAGAGAGGCTGTTTGGTTCAGTGCAGGGATATTTTGTTATCTGGCAGACAGTTTTATCAGTGGTGACTGCTTCCTTCACATTTGTTTAAATGCAGCTCTTTGAATGAGGAATTAAATCTTAAAGTACATGAGAAATGTACTTAGAGAGAAAGGGTTGTATTCTGGCTAAGTCAGTGTTTAGGCAGATGTGAGTAACTCACCAGCTGGCAGGGTTTGGTGAAACACCAGTGGCATAAAGTGTCCTTTTGCATCAGCACTGGTGTTGATGGATGGCTGCTGTGTGCCCTGCAGTGCAGCACCCACCCAGGGACAGCCTCCCCAAAATGAGAGGCCACGGGAAAGGATCAGCAAACTGAACACTCTTTATTGGTGACCACTACTCCGGCCTTTTAAGATTTTGTAAGATTGATGCCCTGTACCAGACAGGCCACAGAACATCTGTTATGTTGCCTTCATAAAAAACAGTTCTTACCACAGTGGATTCAGCATCCTGAGTACAAATGTACCTGAGAGACCTTTTCTTCTTCCCAATATTTGTTTGTTTATAACTTGCTTCAAAGTCAGTTTCAAGCTCTGTGACTCAGGAATGGGTTTTTTTTGGTGGCTGTTTTGAAATGTCCCTAGAATGCAGCAGGTCATTTGATTCGGTAATAGAAATCAATGAATATACAATACATAAATAAATACATAATAAACATCTGATTTACTATGAAATACAATGCACAGTCAGGCTAAATTCCCAGCTTTCAAACTCATAAATTGAGTTTGTAATTCAGGAGTGGTTTAAAAGAAAGGCTCTATTTATTCATTGTTCTCCCTGGTTATTTGTCTGGGAATACACTTCGTCCCTTCTGCCTAAAAAGTAACAGTTCTTTAATGCAGTCTGAAAGAGAACAGTTTCCAGCTAGCAGGAGGCTATGAAAAAATAAAGAATAATGAGCAAGAAGTATTTTCTTCAGCGAAATTTCCCAAGAGGTGGCATCAAAAGTGAAACCCTGTCCTTATTAACAGGCAATATATAGTGAGCCCTTCCTCCCCCCGCCCCAAACCTGAAATACAAACCCCTTTGTAAGCTCTCTAAATTCTCATCTGAGTGCATACATGCAGCTAGTGCTGAGCAGAAGAGGTTTGAATCATTCTACTGAGAAGATCAGGAATTAGGTCCAGGCTAGGAAAGGATACAGGTGGTGGAATCAGAAGCAAAAGAATTCACATAGGAGCAGTAATTCAGCTTTATTTACAAGGGGTTAGTGCTGCTAGATCAGTGCTTTATTCATGATGTAAAACACAAGGATGACATTTCTCTTGGAAGCCCCCCAAAAGGTGTAAAAATAAATAGTAATAAAAGAAATTAAACTGAGTTCAAGCACACTGTGTTGGCAAGTGTAGAAATAACTGCAGAGATGGAGTTGGGATTTTGTTCTGACCTGTGTAACTTGTTTCTCTGTTGATGTGGCTGCCTTTGTGGACGGGGTAAAAGCACTGGATGTCATGTTTCAGGGTAGAGATGCCATTGATTAAGTAATATTTTTAAAAGTAATGGGGGAAAACATGGTCTAGAGGAAACCATGAAGTTAAATTTCCTCATCTATAAATGAACAGGATTAAAAAGTTTTCTTTAGGATTTTTTTTTGTTTTATATTCAATGCTGGTAGCAGTGAGTCCAACTGAGAAATGTCATTATTTCCAGGCATTATGTTGGAAGTTTGTAGTGTTTAAATGAGGATTTTGAATCCTCATTCCACTCGGAAAGCAAAGCACAGGTTGGGATTTTGACTGTGGCAGAAGTGAAGCTGTTGAAAAGCTCCTGTAAAGCAGTGACTTCATTACCTGCCCTGAGTGGATCCCTTTGGCCTGATCCTAAGTGCAGCAGAGACCCTTCTGCAGATGATGTGTGCAGGCTGCAGATGCCAACATCTGCACATAACTATTTCTGAAAAGCTCTCGTGTGTTAGAATGAACCTGACTCCTCCCTAAAGTCTCCACAATTTTGTTCCACATACATAGTCTTAGTCTCATCATTCTGTTTGTTCCTATATCTTATTAAGATAATTTGATAATTGGAATCCGTATTTGTCTTAATTGTGATTTCAGATTGATCACTGCATTATTGCAGCTTCATTTAGCTTGCTGATGTTGGAGTAAATTACAGCTCGTTCACTTCCTTAAGTTCATATTTGCTTGCTTAGCACGTTTAGAGAAATCCAAGCAAGCTAATGGAGCTGGATAATCCTGGCAGAACACAGAGGTATAAGAAACCTCATGGAAAACACTGCAGCTGTGTGAGCGTGTGCCTTCAGTGTTGTTTTGTCACATTTGTTGTTTCTTTGGAGTGTGGTGCCACACACCCTCTGCAATGCTTCCTTCCATAGCCCACCAACCACATCTTTAGGGAAGGCTGCAAAATCTTTCCAACCCAGGCAGTTTTATTTTGTTATTCAATTGCATTGTGTCCTACACTGTGTCCAATTCTCACAGTCTCTTTTACAATCTGTCCAGAATTTCTACCCAGGAGCTTTGAAACCTTTCCACATGTCACATTTGAGGTCCTGCTGTTAAAAAGAGTAATTCACTTTTTCTTCTGGGTTCAGGCTTTTGCATGAACAGATCTTACAGATTTACCTTAGAGGGAATTTTTGTTAAAAAGTCCAAAGGACTGTGCTCACGTGATGATGTCAGGCTTCACGTGCCAAAATATTGATTTGTCTCTTCTTGCTCCAGAAGGATTGCTTTTGGAACAAAACAATAATTGGTCTGCCCTGGGCCTTGGTTTCTCTTTTAGGATTGTACCCAAACAGCCAACATTTGTTTTCCTGGGGTTTTCAGGTTGTTGGGGTGTTTTTTGTAAAGACAGTGATACAGTTTTGTTTGTGCGGGTGCACTGCAGCTCTGTGTGGCTTTCAGGAATGACCTGAATGAGGCGTGTGTGTTTATTCTGTCCAAATATTGATGGAAGGGAGCTGGAAAATCAGTCCCAAGCCTGTCCACTCGGGGGCTGTTCAGCAGTGATTCCAGCTTACACAGTTGAGTAATTAAGTGGCACCATGCACCTTTTCCTTGGTGGTCTCAGCTTTGGCTCAGTGAACGCTGCAAACCTCTTCTGCCTCACGTCACTGCACAGTTTGAGGTGTTTCTGCATCCCAGCTGAGGAGGAGCAGCAAACCCCTCTCCCTGCCTGCCCAGGCAGCAGCAGCTCCCCTGGCCAAGCCCTGAATCTGTCCTGGCAAGCCCAGGACGTTTGTGTCACTGTCCCAAACCTAATCTCCTCTTCTTACTGTTTCATGGCCACCCATCAGGAGATTCAATTTGTCTGCTCTTGTTTAATACCAGCTCGTTACATCTCTTTTCCATTATTTTCGTAGGGATAACAATGTATTTAAATGTGTTATCCTCCAGGGGGTACCCACGGAAGATCTTTCTCTTACATGTAAACTGATTGCTCAATCTGCTGTATTTTAACTCTGTTTCTGTAGATTAACTTCCAGTTAATCTGAGTTTGTCGTTCCTAATGACTTACGACTGAAAAGGATTATTTTGCTGGAACTTTGGTTGACATATTTTGCAGTTGCAAGGCAAATTTCGGGAAGGCCTGAGGGATCACAGGCAGCCCTCATTATTGGTGCATGACCGCTTCGTAGCCAACTGCATCGTTAATATCCAGGGAGATTTGTGCATTACAGTTTGTTTTCTTTCTTCTTGTTTTTAATAATTTACCTTTGAGAGTCTATTTACAACTGTGTCGATGTGTGAATATGTTTGTCTGTCAAAACTTAAGATATGTACAGAATGCACGAGATGCATGAATTTTTTATTTGCTTCTTAAGGAAGCCAAGCTGTAAACTGGCAGTCCTGGGTACAAGAGCTGCACTTCAGTGAATCCTAATAAACACAAGGGGGAACATCAAACTCTGTGCCTCTTCAACTAACTCACTTAAAAAGAGATAATATTCCTTGCTGAATCTATTGCTCTGCTAGGAGAGACAATAATTTGGTTTTGTTTTTATTATAACAAAGCAAGCTCGCACTCAAACTTTCTCCAACTTTTAATTGGCTGTTGAATTAGCAAAACTGCTTGCCCTTATGCAGCAACCAAAATAACAGAGGGTCATGAACAGCACATCAATAAAAGGGTTTTATGAATTCAAATATTTCTGTCTGCTGAGATTCACTTGGAAATGACTTCCCTTTTTGCATGCACTTACATGTTTTCAGAAGACACTATCTAGATGAGTACTTTTCAAAATGTGTTCTGAAGCTGTTGATAAGGCTTTTATTCTTACCAATGGATTGCTTCTTTAATTTACAACTGTTAGATTAGTTTAGTTTTAACTGGAGAATAAATTCAGTTGTGTAGTAGATCCCTGTGAACAGTACTAAGTTCTTTGTCACTGTGAAACTATATTGCAGTAACAAAACTGCTGATTTTTATTCCCTCTTTTAAAAGCAAGGCTGATTACAGAGCTATTTTTTTTTGTCTTCAGACTGATCTTTACCTTTTGATGTAATTTAGCCTGCAAAACTGCACAGAAAGGGGATCACTGAAATTTGATACTTAAAAAACCCCCAACTATTAATCTGGAATAGCACTGTTCTGTATTAAAAGAAATCCTCTGCAACTCAAATGTTTGGAAGAGAAAAGGTCTAGGGGAGAATAATGAAGTATCCAAAGCCACATGAGAGAGAAACAACTCTTTGCAGTAGAATTGTAGAAAATGAAACTGAAAGGATTGGTGGTGCAATTCAGGCAGAGCAAATGCTGTAGAAACCACTGTACACCTCAGTCAAAATTCTCTTTATTTACATTCATCACCAGTCAGTTTTGAGAAACTGTGATCAAATTTGTTAGCAATATTAATTCAAGTATGTTTATAAATATAGATGAATATAGATTTATTTTGCTTTCTGCACTGAACTTGCTGCCAGGTGGGAGTATGTTCTTGCCAATGATTTATTTCCAGCTTTCATCTGACTCTGGCTAAATGTAGAGCAGTAAATGACACGATAAATACGAAATGGGTAAGAGTCCAACTGCCTGATGGAGGGTAATAACAAGCAGGTACATGCCAGGTGGTGGATGGGTGTAGATAGATAAAAAGGGGTACTCTCACACAGAGTTATCAGTATTTTGTTATCTTACTGTCCTTCAGGAAGAGTAAACCTTTCTTTTGAATGGCTTTTTGTTTTCTTAATCACCACTGGTTCAATATCCATTGTATTTTATGAAGTGCAGTCTGAATTTCCACAGAATCTTCCTTCAGATAAAACACATACAGTTGGGCTCAAAGAGAATTTCCAGATAAAATAACTTTAGATCTTGCTTCGTTCAGGCTGCTGTAGTTTTCCTGGTAGAAAATGTGACAGAATCTATGATCTAATCACAGCATGTCGATGGCAGGGAGCTACCAGTGCAACCATGACATTTCATATTTGCTTTCTCTCCCAAGATTGGGGGCATTTACTTCCATTACAGCCTGGGAAGTTGCAGGAAAATGAAATCTCTGTCAAGTGTGATCGAATGTGCAGCGACAGAACTGTCCAAAAGGGATTAAGCATTGATTTTGCCCTTTAGTTCCCTTTTTTCTTTCTTTTTTCTTTTTTTCTTTTTTTGTTTTTTTCTTTTTTCTGACAGAAAAGGTGTTCCTGGTGCAGTTGGCAGTGGGGCCGTGGGTACCATCACCAGTACCTGGTGTGCAGAGGCTGTGCAGAACAGGGTCAGCTCTGAAAGAAGGGGTGAGGTGTGGTGTTTGACCTCAGGAAACTCCTGAGATGGCGTTTGCACACTGACAGATGCCGTCCCTTGAATGAATATTCTGTATTTGGAAGCATTTGGGAGTCTTGAGTTTGTCATTTACTCATTTGTGTAACCTGCTATCTCAGAGACTTTATAGTCGTAATCTAAAAACTCAACTATTTTTCATTCCTTCTCGTGTGTTTTCTGTGTTTTAATGATCCAGACTGGCTATTTCAACAAAAAATTTTGATTAATTGTAACTTAAGTTCTAG
The DNA here is from genome assembly GCA_013400235.1 of Oriolus oriolus. NCBI lineage: Eukaryota > Metazoa > Chordata > Aves > Passeriformes > Corvidae > Oriolus > Oriolus oriolus. The sequence continues at coordinate 288,913 of VXBT01003517.1, read as the reverse complement.
TACCTGAGTTTCAGCCACTTGTAATTGAATTTCCATCATAGTGGAAACTTGGCTTCATCCTCACTGATCCCTCCTAAGAGCGTGGCACAGGTTTAAGGTAGACTTGCAATCTTAATAGGGAAAAACACAAACACGTTGCTGCTGAAGCAAATGATTATTTTTCCTTCACCATAAATGCAAAGCTATTTCAGTTTCCCTTGTTCTGCTCAATAATGCTCGTGTGTACAAATAACGTGGTATTTTATGTTCCCTCCAAGATTTCTGAGGACGCTCCAAGCCTTGGGTCAAGTCCCTGTTTTGCTCCTCTCCTTGCATGTAAACGCAGCATCTGTGCAAAGCAGGTTATTGTGGGTTCCCTTGGTGTACAGACACTCATACTCATTTCATCTGATGCAGGAGGCGTTGAAAGAGAACAACAAGAGAAGAGAATTGGAGGAGAAGACGAAGAGAGCCAAGCTGGCCAAGGAGAAGGCGGAGCGCGAGAGGCTGGAGCGGCAGAAGAAGAAGCAGCAGCTGATTGATATGAACAAAGGTAAGGCCTCATTTTAGCAGAGATTTGTTAAAGGCCAAACCAAGCCAGGAGTAACAAACTGAAGGCTGTTTCTGGTCAATATGAGAAGTACTTGCTGACTGTTCTGAAAGCTGAGAAAAGTTCACTTTTCGAAGCAGAAAGTTCTGTTTTGTCTCAGCCCACCTGATCGTGTCATTCCATATCTGCCACTTAATGTGTGTAACGTTCCTTTCCCGGTGTTTTGGTGTGAATTATTGGCTTTTTTGCATTTGCAGCACTTAATTGATTTTTTTTTTTTCCTTATGGATTGACTTCCAAGAAGAAGTGTCTTACTTGCTTTGTTGTTAATTTCATTCTGTAAACATCTCTATAATCAAGGCACTGTGGCAATTAATGTCTTTCTTTTTGGGCTTGGGGGTCTGTGTGAGAATGGATGTTCTCCCAGAAGTCCTATTAGGAGCTGGAAGATCTAGTTGAGCTGGGAGCCTGAGTACAGAGTGACATTTCAGCACAATAAAAAGCAACGTGTTGAGCTTGTCAGCTGTGAGAATATTGTATTTCACATGAGGCCACCCTGAGAGAGAGGGAGGGAAGGAAGCAGAAGGAATGGAGTGGGCTTGATATTGATGCTGTGCAGATTCCCAGAAGGTTGTAAAACACAGGCTTTATTCTTTACCTGACTTCAGAAGGCAAGTAGAGGTGGTGAAATTGGATTTGGGCAAGAGATTACTTGCAGTTTTTTGTTCAGTTTCTATGAGTTTGTGTTAATCTGCTAATCTGAGCCAGCTATAAAAAAACCTGCCCTCGTTACCCATTTAACAGGCCCTGCTCAGGGGAAAATGCTGTTTGCTTTTTGGAGGGTTTCTGCAGTGGTACCACAAATCCTGTTATCTTTGGCCTTGCTTGAACTGGCAGTGTCACTGCATGGAATATTCTGCAGCAGAAGTTTTAGTGAACAAGTCTGTTGTTTTGTAAAGATGACAAACTTTAATATCAGATTATATAAAGATTAATCTAATTTCAGTATAGCTATAAACAAAATACGAAATTTAAACACAGGGGATGCATAAATACATTTTCTTTACTCTGTGAAGTTAAACTACTGAAAGTTTCTCATGAGACTAATCCATTCTTTCAGCCTATGATTAATATTTCTTTAATATCTGCCACCTCCCAAAAAATGTCCATAGTAATATGGACAGGCACTTTTCTGTGAGTAGGATAAGAGCCAGCTAAATATCCCTTTGTCACCCTCCCTCTGCCAGAGTGCTTTGAAGAGACACTGAGAGGGTTTATTGGAACTACCACTCGAGCCAGTGCCAGCCAAAATGTTTTGTGAGCTGTTGAGAAGTGTGGAGAGCCCACTTAGGCACTGTTGTCAGTGACTTGGGCTGGGTTCAGGGCTGTGGCTCTCTGTTTGAAGTTACAACTTCTGAAATACCTCAGCTCAGTCCCCAGAGCTCATCCTCATTTTTCTGCATCCCTTCAGTTTTCAAGCAGCTGAGAGGAGGCCCCTCTGAGCAGTGGCACAGGTGCCTCACTACGCTGACAGCACTTTTTTTTTCCACTGTGAAAATATTTTCCTGATACAACTGAAGTTTAATTTTGCATTTTAGTCCTCTCTTAATGAAAATGCAAATATATGAATGTCTTTACATGGCTCAGTGCACCACAAATGCCATTTAAATAAATAATATTTGTAAGTCTGTGACACAAAGTTAGCTTAATACTCCCAAAATATATTTTTCCTATTTCTAAATCTATTGAAATACCCATTTCACATATTACAATTCTGCTGCTGGGGTAGGAGGAGGGCTAAACCTCCATCCCCCCTGGATTCCATGACATTGATATTCAATTTACTATTTTTGCCAAATAACTAATTTTTCCTTGATGCAGCTACTTCTGTGTGCTCATTGCTGCTTATATAAATAGTTTGTAAATTTGTCTGAGTGAATGTGACACAGAAGACTCGGAGGAAGGAGGCAGATGTCCTCTCAAGCTGTCATTTTGACAAGGTGATTTTCACCCAAAGGCTTGTTTTAACCTCACCCTCTCTCAGTTCTTTCTCTGGATCTCCCAGAGTCAAATTTGAGCTCAGTGCTGCAGCCTTTGAGGTCAGATCAGTTGGGTTCCTGCATTTCCCAGCTTTTTGTGTGGTTCTCTAGTAAGGATTTTTCCTGTTACCTGACTATTCAGTGACAACATTTTAGTGGTCACTGGAGAATCCAGATTAGATGATTTCTAATTAATTAATTACCTGTTAGAATTAATATCTGTTTCTTGTGTAACTGTAGGAAACCACAGTGTGGCCAGAGCCAGGAACTGTTCTGAATAATTCCTAGTGATGAAGGCACTCTCACTTGCCAGTCTTTTGAAGAGCCCTTTACTCAGTGTGATCATTTTGTGCTTTGTGTAACTGAGCTGCCACATAAACACCACATGGAAACTGATAAAAAAACCTGCTGAATGTTCCAAAATATTTAAAGATGAACGCAAAAATATAGAAAAGCGCTATGAAAATTAAATATTCCAAAAGGTTACCAAAACTGTTAGCTTTAGGTGAAAAGTCCAGGTTTCCTGGGGAAGTCTGGAGGCCCAGAAAGGTTTAAGTGCCTTATACACACACCTGCAGATCTGAAGTTTCACAGTTCACATCATGAACCATTCTTTCTCCTGATGGGAGATGAATTTGGAGGAGAAGCCTTTCATGGCTTCCATCTGATTTAACATCTGCAGAATTCTTGCAGCATTGCTTCTGTGGGCATGTCTGAAACAGAGAGAGAGAAAAAGAATTGGAGAATGCAATTCTGGGAGCTGCCACGTGTCTAACAGCAATTCTGATGCAAATGTTATTTAATCAGAAAGAGTTTTGCTCCTCATTATATCTGATTACTATGGCAATTAAAATCACCTTTTAACTACCAGTATTAGGATAAAAGATAGAATGAGCTTCCTCGGTCCCAATTAGTATTGAATTAATTGTTTTGAAGACATATTAACATTCTCCCCTGATGCAGATGAAGGTAAGGCAAGTGAAGTTCTGTGCTGGTGGGTGATGGATATTCCTCCTTTCCCTTTTCCAGTGCCCCTGTATGGGATTTCATGTGCTTTTTATTCACACTGGTGCGTTCTGGCGTGAGCAGTAATTCTGCTGTGTCTCCTTCTGACAGCACTTCATTTGCACTGCAAATATATATGTGCAGGATATAATTCCAGGGGTTGCTTTTGCTGCACTTTCCCAATGATTCTGTGCTTTTCTGGTTGGTTTCTCTTCTTTCCACGTCCTTTAGCATAAACAGAAATCCATACTAAGCTTATTATGAGTTACATGTTATTTTGTAAATGTCTTTTGGAATTTATGTATTGCCTGGTGATTGCATGGGGTACCTGGAGTGGTAAAGCTCGGGTCTTATTTACATTTTACAGATTATTAGTTTATGGTGCTGGATGTCAATGAGGCAAATGTTCAAATTCCTTAGGGAAGTCATTATTTTTCATATTGATGTCGATGGTCTGTTTGAATATGCTGCACACCACCTGAAATCTAATATTCACAGAACAAAAAATAGATTCAGCTTTGCATTATGCTTAAAGGTGAGCATCTACAGAACCAGGATGAGCTTTGAGTTCTCTCCTTCAAAGCAATTCTGCAGGAGTTGCTAAAAAACTTGATAAGATCTGTTTATGCAGGAGTTTGAAGCTGTCTTGAGAATGGGGTGAGTGTCAGAATTACTGAACTGCTGCTAAACGGGTCAGAAGCAGCTCCAGAGAAATGCAGATAGATGTGAGTATGGACAGGAAGTGAGAAATTATGACTTGGAATTTAATCTCACCCTCAAATTTTTCCAGAGCAAAACATTTAGTTTTGATAATGAATATGGCGCCTTCCAATTGAGACAGTTTGTCAGGGGGAAAAATTATTAAACTGAAAAATTGGATGTTGGGATAATTGCAGGGAAGAAAGAACAATTGGATTCTTTTCTCTGAAAAGCAGGTTTCTTGGGGACTGTTTACTGAACAGTAACAAGTAGTAGCTTCGGGGAGTTGTCTGTGCAAATTCACCTTTGCTTTTCCTTAGAGAAATTATTTGTGTTTCAAAAAGTAGGTACTGCTATCAATTTTGAAAGCAGCTATAATCTTGTTTATCTCAGTGTAACTGCTATATAACAGTTGATATTTTGTTGAACTTACAATGTTAAAAAGCATTTCAGAAATAATTCATTAATCAGCTTTAGTATAAGGCTTGTTCAGGAATCAGGGTGGGAGAAAACCCCTTGGCTCTTTGTAAGGGCAGTTATGAACACTGAATTATCAACAGTGTTTCCACTTCCAAAACACAGCCTCACATCAGCTACTGTGAAGAAAATTAACTCTATCCCAGTCAAAACCATCACCAATATTAAAAAAAAAAAAGGTAAAAAGTCATCAAGAATGTGTAAGAACTCCCCTTTCCTCAAAATGAGTTCCCAAAACTCTTTTTTTTCCCTAAAATGTTGGAGCAGTTGTTCAATTATAAGGAACTTTTAGAAGGAAATTATTAACCAGTGCTAACAGCATTGATGATTTTGATCTGCCTTGTGTGTCTGCTCATCACAGAAATTAAAAGTAGCTCAGTACCATAACTTAAATGTAGCCTTGAAACTGCAGCACTTTATTTACAGGTGTAATTAGTCAGGTATCATAGGGGGTTTTTTTTTGGTTGGGTTTTTTTTGGTGAGCTGCACAATCTTTTCCTTCCCACACAGAGGCAATCTCTTCCCATTTGTTCCAGGTAATTCCCATTACAGCCTATTTTAGGTGTGGTGCAAGTGGCCCTTGCAGGATGAGGCTCCAGGGGCTGTGTGGGTGCATCTCAAAGAAGTCACACCAGACCTTGGCCACTTTTACATTTTCTGCCAATAAAGGAAAAAAAAAAAAAATGTGCATTTCAAACATGGTTTTCAATGGCCTGCCAGTACAGCAAAGCACATTTTTTTTTCTCCTTCTATTAATTTCATGTAAGCCCGAGATCAGGTTTTTACAAACAATATTCTTAATTGGCGTGTGAGCAAGGATTTGCCTTGTTTTGTAAACTGCCATGAGATAGGGGTTCACTTCTCAACCACACTGTCCTGGCTTGTTCTCCTTTAATTAAAAAGTAAATAAGAGTCATGAGACACCACTCTGCTGCAAACTGCCGAGGAAGACTGCTTCCTGGAGATATTTATTATGCATGCAAAATGAATTTAGCAAATGAATAAAATGCAAATATATGAGGAGAACACAAAAACACGCTTTCCCAAAGACATTGAAAGCTGACCTTTTTAAGTGAATATATTGCAATTAAAAATTCTGGTACTGGTTATGAATAAAAAAGTCTCGTTTAAAAGTTTCTACAGGACACGCATTAGACTTTGAAAAGTGCTTAAAAGTTCAAAGCAAAACAGGGCGGTGCAAGATGTGAATAGAAGGATAATTTTAAAACCCTTTGGAGCAGCAGGAGGCAGCATGTGTTACCCAATGTGGTATTTGACTGGACCTTTTCAGTAAGGACCCAAATTTATGAAAAATTTCCTGTGGAATTCCTGTCAACCTTTGCCCAAATGGCTGTGCAATATCTACACATTTTATTAACTTAGATTATTTGCAATCAGTGTATTTTTAATAAGGAGTACAAGGTGTTTTGCAAGTGCACATGGAAAATACTAGAAAATAAAAAAGTGCCAGAAAAATTTATGGGTATTCCTGTAGTAATCAGTGCAGACCACAGAAAGGGAGGGCAAAAACCACTCCAGAAACACGAGCATGTTCCCAGCTGTGAATCTGACCTGGGGAAAGCAGATCTGTTGGAGGTGGAGCATGCTTTGGATGCTTGGCTGAGCTCTGTGGCTTCAACTGAAGTGCAGTTTCTGTCGCCCCAAGTTACTCCAGCCGCTGGCACCTTATGAAATATGACCCTTAAGTTAGATTCACATCCTTTCTGTCAATATTGCCTCCTGACAAATCTCATCTAAACCTCGGAAGGAGACCCCAGCACGCCCAGATGTGGTTGCAGAGGTACTGGCGGTGCCTGAGCGTCGCTGTTGTGCTGCTGCTCCTCAGCAGTGCTGGCCCCCGGCAGGGTTTGTGTCGGGTGAGTTTGCTCTGCTGGGGCTGCACAGACTCTGAAGCACAGGAGGAGGTTGTCTTACATCCTTTCAGTGGCTGCTTTATGTAGTCTGAAGAAATTGTGCTGCCTCAGGCATTTCGTGTTGGAATCCACTCCCCTGGTTAGATGAAAGGCTTTTCCAGTTGTGGCTCCTCTTGTGTGAATGCTGTGATGAAGCTCGTGTGGCGCTGCTCCTGGAAATGGAGTGTCCTGGTTGTTTGTCACGCTGGCTCATGGCTGTTCCTTTGGTCACCTCCTCCTCAGACTGCAGCTCTCGGGCATTCCCTGTTGAAGAGCTCTTGCCCATGAAGTTACACACGCTCATTCTATTATTTAAATTGATTTTATTACTCCAAATCTTACGCACGTTGTGTCTCTTCAGCAGTGCAAGGAGCAGTTATATTGTTCTGTGGAAGAAGAAAGTTGTTTTTGTCTTTATTACTATCATTAAAAGTGACCCAAATCTGTTGAGTAGCACTGGTCTAAACCATGGGACCTGCAAGAGGATGAGTATTTCTGTAACCAGAAACATACCCACACATGCAGTTTGGATCTCTAAACCAAAGCTGCAACAGAATATTAGTGTGAAATCCAAATTAAAACAAATGGGGCTTGTAGTTAACACATCAGTTAATGACTGAGAATCCTTTTGCCTTTGCAGCCCTCTGTAATACCTGTAGGGGATCTGGCTCTTTGCTAAGGCCAATCAAAGCAAATTGCCAATTTTTTTTTTGCATGTCTCCGCACATTTGCTCTCTCTTAAATGCTTGGGGCCAACTTGGAGAAGAAACAATGAGGAAGAAAATTACTTGTTCCAGATGAAACTCCTGTCCCTATGTACAACGAAAGATATCTAAGAGAGAAGTAATGGTTATGTATTTTTTATTTCTGCTGACAGAAATGTCGGAAGTAAGTTTTTTCTTTTTGAAACTTCTGGCAGTTTTTGTCTTTGTTTCTTATTTGTGTCTACAAGATGCTGTGGGTGCCATAAAAAAGACAAATGGAGGAGGTAGCTGGTGCTGTGTGAAGAACTGCAGCAAGAACTGTAGGGAAAGAGTGAAAATTCTAATGAATTTTATTTATCAGTTTTAATGAAGGCTCCCTGAAAATGCAGTTCTTTGTCCAGCTCCCTCTTAGCCGCCTGAAGACTGTGATTAAGATGCAATGCTGAGATCAGACCTTGCACGAGTTTTACTTTGAGGAGATAAAAATCTCATCCCCATGTCCTGCAGCTTCCTTAAAATGTGTTTTATGTTGTATATTCTGGCATCCCAAAACCAGGGTGGGTTTTGGCAGTTGCAGTAATTAGCAGGCAGAGCAGCACACTCAGCAAAAAAAGTGGAAGGCTGCATAAACATTCATGAAGTATTGAAGGAATTTTGTCTTTTTTAATAAACTCTGCCAACTCTTACTTTTAATGAAGATCGAAGAATATTGTAATTTTGCTACACATTAAATATTCTGAGATATTAACTAGTTCTGGATCTGCTTCCATTAAATGTTTCAGACCAACTTGATGTGTATTAATTTGGACAAAGTGTATTCACAGACCTTTGATTTTGAAGGTAAATTTAATACAGAGCCAACAGCAAATCAATGAATAAGCGTGGGTAGGATAAGAAGCACAAAGAAAAACAATTCTGTCGTACAGTTTAGAGAAAATTCTGGCCTTGTATGTGAGTGGGAATTGAGGGAAGCTAATTTGCTTATTTATTTTGCAGGAGCTTAGTTGTTTAAGGCTTCTAGATGGAATGTAGAATGTAAAACCAGTATTTCAGAGTCTTCTGCTGGTTCCTGCACTTGCTGTGCTCCCTTTCCTCTTCCACTGGAGAGACCTTTATGGATGTGTTGTGTATAGAATGGTTTAGGTTAGGTTGATGTATAATTCAAAGTTATCAAGTAGTTATTCTAATGATCACCTTGCAGATATTTGAACCATGTACTGTTTTAGGTGTGCTCTTGCATCAGGTCTGGATTGAGTCTGATAAATCTGAATGTAGTAGAGAACCAGGACAGCACAGCTTGTTCATTAATAGGCTGCTTTTAAACTTGAACATTTGAGAGTTTGGATGTGCATTTAACCTCCTACACTTCGTGTGAGTCAGACGTTTTTGTACTATAATGTAATTTTTTTGCATAAAGTAATGATTTTCCCATTCCCAGATGGGGAAATTTATATTAGTTTGAAGTCTGAGAGATGTGAATAAAATGTCCACTTACCTGCTGGGTCTAACCTATATTTTAGCTTTGGGTTATAACACAGATAGGGGAACAGAAAGAGGCATTCATCAATAGTTTTGTAACCTTTGGAGTTCTTTGACCTCTATTTCTCATGCTGCTCAATGCTGCTATCAACTGTTATTAACAGACTGAAATGCAAAGGAATGTAAAGACTCAAATATATACAAAGAAGTAATTTTTCTACCCAGATTTCCATAATGCACCATAAAGTCCAGCAATTTAAAGGCTCAGAGTTAGCTTGGATATGAAAAAAGCAAAATAAAAAGTTTAGCAGAAGTAAAATTCAGCTTTTAAGGAATGTTACACCATTTACTTCGCTGCATGATTATCCCCTCCTCATTCTTTCCTTGTGGTACCTGAAGACCATCCATGCTATTGATTGTATAGATAATTTTTTCCAAAGGTTTAGTGAATCATGAAGCTGGGAGGCAGCATATAAAATATTTTCTCTGTACTGCAGTATTGAACTTTCTGCCATTCAGTGTCATCACCTTTTCCCCGTGCATTGATGCAATTGACCTGTTTCCACTTCAGAAAAGCCTTCAAATATTTGAGCAGCGCAGCAGCCGCCGTTGAGCAGCAGCAGCTGCCGATCTGCATGCTGAAGATGCCATCAATAATGCACAGGATAACATCTCCAAGTGAAGGAACAGTAGGGTTGGCATCAATTTTGCCTAATGGAGCATCAGCCCCAGTGCAGACAGCGATACCTGCAGCACTGCCGGCAGCCGTCGCGCTGAGCTGGGGCTGCCTCCGCCTCCGAGGCGTTGTGGAAACGTGACAACACTTTGACTGTTTTTTCTTTCCAAAGTCTGCTTTCAGTTGCACTGATTTTAATATTCTTTTCCTGCTGCTCGCAGAGGGTGACGAGACAGGAGTGATGGACAGTCTGCTGGAGGCCCTGCAGTCGGGAGCCGCTTTCAGAGACCGCAGGAAACGAACGCCACGAGCACAAGGTACGAGAATTTCCATAAACTTTGGGTTATAAACCGAGTGGGCTGAAGCTGTTCAGCAGTGATTTACCAGCAGCTTTCACTGGAAACCATTGGGCTGCTGTTGGGCATTGAGCTCCTGTGAAAACCCAGCCCGGCCTTTGTGATCACGGATTTTTAAGCTGCAGCTCTGTGTCCAGGTAACCGTGTGCTCTAAGGGCTCCTGTTGTGTTTGAAATGGCATTTAAACATCCCTGCACTAAGTATGCTTAACTTTTACAACTGTAAGTATAAATAATTTATTGTAGGTGGGGGCCATGAAGAATATTAGCGTGTTAACAAATACAAATTTGAGTGTTCAGCTGACCACCATTTCCAAGCAGTGCTCTTGGGTGTGTTCTGCTTTGGTAGGAGCTTGCAGTATTTGTACTCTCAAAAGTAAAAATACATTAAGATAGCTTTATTTTCCTGGGGAAGACAGTAGTATTGGACTGAACTTAGTCTGGTTTACTGAGCAATTGCCTCTTCCTGCAAAGCTGATTTTGAGAAAATTTGAGAAGTTCATCAGTGGCAGCATTTGCTTTCTTCACTTCTCTGCTTACGATATGCCAGTGGCACACAGGTTGTGAAATGCATTTACTCTGCTTTTACTTTTCATCAAAGCTCATGGTAACTGTCCTTTGCAATTTTTCACTTGAAACATGTCTTACAGGGAAAAAACACAGCCTTTAAAAATCTACAGTTGAAGTTACTTGGCATGAAATCAAAAACTTGGTTTGGATATGTTTGGCAAAATAGAGTCATAAATAAGCCATGTGTATCCACCTAATCCTCAGTGAGCTGGGGTTGGGTTCATGTTGGTTGATGATTTTTTTTTTTTAGAGGAACAGAAGAGTAAAGGCAAATTCTGTTACCCTCTTTAGATAGCAAAGATAGTGCACAATTATTTTTAATTTGCCGTATGCATGATGTTGTGAAAAAAATAAAATTAAATAACTTAATCTGTTCATACTATGAAGTGAATTCTGCTACAGTTCCAGTATCATTCTTAATTCAGGGCTTGTTTCTGCTCTCAGATCAGATGTGAAAGAACTCCTCGATCAAAATTTGGTTTTTTCCCTATCTTGAGAAGTATCATTTTGAGAGATGGTTTATCTGTGTTGTGACTTGAGGAGACATTTGTCACCAAGTGGTGACAAAGCAAAGCTTCCCAGGGACCAGAGGAGATGGCACAAAATCTGCTGCAGCTGAGGAAACCAAGAAGATGATTGAACCTGAGTCAGAACCGGGGAGTCCTCAGCAAAAACAGGGGGCAGAGCTGATTAAAAATCCCTCTTACTGATGTTCTGTTTTATGCAGTTACTTTGACTTCTGTGTTTGTAGCGTCACTGAATCAGTTGATGTTCCAGTGGGGTCTGGCTTTTAAATGTAAGGAGCTGATTGACATTGGGGAGCTCACTGTGAGAAAAGGGCTGGGTCTTCCATTTCCCAGCTCTGGCCAACTGTAAGTGTCCTCTAAGAGATGACCATAAAGTAAAATGTTCAGGGGTAGCTAGAAATTGAGAGTAGGTGGCCATAAATGTTAGTCCCAGTCAAATATCTAATTTAAACTTTCATGTGAGTTTCCTCACGTGGTTTAGAAACGTGCATGATAGTAACTTGTCTGCACACCACAAAGTGCCTAAAAATGTGACATTTCTAAGCAGTGAACTATAGAATGGGAAACCTGGGACCATATTTACAAACTTCCACATGTCTCCTTCAAAACCAGAAGGAACAATGACAGTTCCCTCAGTGGTGCTGCTCTGTCCTGCAGAGTTCCATCCAGTGAGATTCCAATAAACAATTAACTCCATGCCCCTCCTCTGGTTCAGTGGAAGGGGAAAAAAGGGAAATAAAAGCCATGGAAAGAAGAGATTGGGGGATTTCTGGGCCTGCTGGGTCATGTGGTTGTGCTTGGCAAGCACGCAGCAATTGGAATAAAGCTGTCCATGGGCAGTGCCCAGTGCAGGAGGTCTCTGTGCACTGCTGGAGCTGAACTCCTCTGCAGTCAGCCGGAGTTTGGGACACTCATGGAAAGGGGAAAATAAAAAGGTGCTGCTGTTTCCAAAGTTAGACTTGTCCAGCAAAGTTCTGGGTTTGAACCTGTCTTGGTTACACATCATGGTCTGAGAGGAAAATCTGTTGTTTTCTGCCTGTTTGGACACAGATCTCATTTTTCTGTGTCAGTCGTGGCTGTAGTTTAGCAAAGAGAAAAAACGACTTCTTGCTTACTTTTTGTAGTTTTGCTGATTACTTGGTCACAGGTGGCCCCTACAGAAAGGCAAAAAAACCCTCTCTAAACCCCTAAAAAACCCACAAAGAAAATGCCCCCCAAAACCCACTCAGCAATACAGTAACTTCACTTTTGTGCATTTTTCATGCACGTGCTCTAGATCTGTCCTTTTCCAAACTTGCTTATTCTGCTTGCATCTTCTCATGGTGAAAATTAAAACTAGAGAGGTTTCACACCCTCACAATGGCAACCAGATGATCATGGAAATTTAGCTTTTGTTGTATTTTCTTCCAGTGGTTTCACAAAGTAAATTTAACTCAAAAAGAACAAACTGTGGTATCACTACCAGTGGCATTTGTGATCAGTTTGGCTCAAACCCCACAACTTTACAAAAAAAAAAAAAAAAAAACAAGCCAAAAAATCCCCCTGTGTGTGTTCCCTGCTTTAGGTGAGTGAGATAGACCTAGGAGGGATTAATTAATTTGGATAACAGAGCTCCAGTTACTACAGGCTCACAACCAGTCATTCTACCTCTTCAAATTGCCTTTTTTACAGAGTTTGCTGCTGTACCTTGTAGAATGTGTTTGTGCTTACAAGGTCAGGTCTTTAAAATATTTCCAGAGTCAGGTTCAGCCTGGGTGAGAGGTGGAGAAGGGAAGGGGGTGGTGCTCTGTTCCTCCAGAGCAGCTGCCCTACATGGGGGGCTCCTCAACATTGCAGTTCTCCTGCTGGGGAAGAATCAAATGGTGAAATGTTCAGGCAGGTTCAGAAAAATAAAACTCATTTGAAATATGTTTAACTGCGTTCTGTTTGTTTGCTAAGCCTGTAAATGAAAAGCTACACTGTAATGGGTTGCATTACAACCCGAGACTTTTCCAGTAAAAATGGTTTTGTTACCAGGTCATGGAAGTAATAATAATAAATTCCTGTCCCCTCCTTTAGTTTTTCATTTCATTCTGCTCTTATTTGTTCTTTCTTCTGTAGACTTCTCAATGTGCAAAAACATTGTGTGGTTCCTCTCTCCCGAGCTTATCACTCCGTCTTTTATTGTTTGTAGCCACTGGATTTTAGGTAGAGATTGTCCTTTCAGTGGATTGCTTTGCTTATAGAGCCTATAAAATAATAATTAGAAATCAGTTTCTGGAAATGTTGATTGGTTCCTCTTCCAAAAATACCCTTGCATTTTGCAAGTTTGCCAGTAGTGGTGTAATAAAGAGCGGTGTTGGGTGGCATTTGTCACAGGGCCCCATTTAAAATCTGCACCCAGCACTGCTGTTGCACAACAATCTCTGCCCTTTTTCCTGGCCCTGGGGTATGAAATTATTAAAAGAAGACCAATTCAGGAATATTTTTTCTCTAAATTAGTTAAAGCAAATTTCTGCTCAGAGCTAACTGTTCTGCTAGGGCTCCTTCTATTAAGCTTAGAAGTTTTTTGCCGTGGAATTTAATTTCTTTAAGAAATGTTAATAACCAGTGCCCTCTCCCATATGTACAAGCTCTGGCAACCTCCCTGATGCTCTGGGCTGTTATTTCTGTGGGCTCTCACTGCTGGGAATGCAGTGCTCTAAGGGACTCTGGATACGTGCAGGTTCTTCTGCTTTGGATCTCAGTGTACACTGGATTTATTGACCATTTCCTGTGCTCTCTTAGTGCACAGTTTGGATTAGTTTTTAATTCATGCATCAAAATCCAATCATTTGCTACACTGGCGTTATTTCCAAACTAAGAGTACACCTTGAGAGTGAGAGGGAGACAATGAACCTCCCTGGCTCAGTTTCAGCATCTGATTTGAAATTTTGATGGGAGCCACCTGAAGGGCTTCCACTCCTTGTTTAACTTTTTCAAGAGAAAAAAAGAGTTGTGGTAATAGAGTGTTACTATTTTTAAATTATTTTTCATAATTTTCGCACGGCATTCAGACATTTTAATTTAAAATGTGAGTTTGTTTAAATAGGCCCATATTTTACATTGCATCAGAATTCTATTAAAAATATTATAGTTTTAGGAGTATTGTGTCTACTGCTTGGAGATAGAGCTATGCTTAAAGACTCACTCTTGCTTGTCTACCTTGCGAAACTAATTTTATCTTTGCACTGATTATATCAAATAAAATCTTGAGGGTTAGTTAAGTTTCTGGGTGCACAACCCTCATTTACCGGGACCACATTCAAAAAAAACCCTTCAGTCAAAGCAAATTTGCTTTCCTGAAAGCATTGTCAGTCATTTCATATGTGACAGTTGTCTAAATAAGCTGGGTTTTGATATGCTTACATCTGTGAATTGATGAGAATATTATAAATGTTAAAATGCAAGGATGTGGGAGGTGCACTGAATTTGTGCTCAATAAAATCTCTTTCAGAGGAACAGTGCCGTGATCCTTAATATTAAATATCTGTTATGAGCCTGGAAATATCCATAATGGACTATAAAAATTTAGTCTCAGGTTTAAAAATCAGTTTGTATTTTAAACTTCTTCATCTTTTCAAACATTTTTACGTTTAGGAGCTGAGTATTTTAAAACGTGTTTGCTGTTCAGTTGTGCAATGGAGGTTTTTTGCTTACAGGTATTGTGGACTAATGAGACTCACACATGATGCAAGTGCTTCAAAATTACCACATCTATAATAGCAAGGGCTAAACAAGATCACCAGTAATAAATTTACTCATTTTGCTATCACGGCATTATTGTAGATTTAAGTTCGCTTTTATTTCTAAATATAAGTACGGGCACCATTCAAATCGAATCTCAGCAAATTACCTGAGTCCTGAGAGCTCCATAAACAGTCCCAAAGCTGTTTAAAAATAGGTATTTGTGGTATGATCCATTTTTACTGTGTCTGCGTTTTGCCTTATGGCTTTTGCAATTAAAGGAGTAGTGTTAGGTAATTCGGTTTTCTGGTGGCCTGGCATGACAGAAACAGCTTTAATGTGTGGAGATTTCACTTGGCAGTGGGAGGTGTCTCTCCCTGTAACAGGGGGGGGTGGAAATAGATGATTTTTAAGGTCCCTTGCAGCCCAAACCCTTCTATGAGATTTCAGAGGCATTCTCCTTACGAGCAGGCTGGAGGGGAAGTGGTGACAAAGGGACTGAAGGGGCTCCAGCCTCCAGCCTGCTCAGTGTGCACTGTCCAGGATTTCAGCTGGACAGCACCTCTGAGCGTGCCAGGAATGAAGAGGCTCTGGAAACACCTCAGGCCCACTGACTGGGGGGACAGAAAGACAGAAATTGGAGAATTCTGTACATGTGCATAATTGCTTTCACCTCTGTTGGTGTGTTACCCTGCTCTGAAGCAAGTGCTGAGGATTGATTTGTTGTCTTTAAAATTGATTTTCTGATCTTGGTATGCAGCAGATTGCTCACGTGTTGACCTAGACCATGTAAAGTGTTTGTAAATGTTTGGTGAACTAGACAGACACAGAGAAATGGGATTGTGAGCTCTGGGCTTCATCTCTGTTGCTGCTGTTCTGTCTAAACCTAAGTTGTTGTTTGCCATTTAATGTATTGTTATGTTCCAAGACAAGAATTTTACCTGAATAAATGACAATGCGCCATCAAATGGCAAAGCCACGTGCACATTCTGCAGAATGTCCTTCAGAAAGTTACTGTGCTGTGTAATTGGAACTAATCACCTCTGAGTTTGTTGTTCATCTAAAGCCTTTAATAACTTACCCGGGCTGAGGAGGCTTCTGTACCCCTTGCTTTTACTGGTGTGCTTCAGAGTGCATCTCAGTGTAGTGCCAAGAGTTTTCCCTGTAAAGTATCAGAATATTTTTTTCAAATTTCAGCATTTTTAAACATCAGCACTGGTGGTACTTTAGTTATCAAATGGCCCTAAGAGCCAAAACCAGAAAATTCTAAATCTTTGTGCCTTTTGAAGTAAAAACCCATTGCCCATGAATGATGACGGGAGTTCCATGGAAGCCCTGAGGGTTTTTCTGCAGCCTCATGGCATTTGCAGGTTGTTCCACAGAACATCTGAGCTCGTGCCAGACAGGTGCAGCACTGTGCCTGTTGCTCCAGACCTTGAAATTGAGTGTTATATTTCATTTGAAATTTTGATACATATTTGTATTTATTTATATTGATTTCTTTAGAGTTGTTTGTGTTGGTTTCGTCACAAGACTCTGCAGGGTCCCAGAACAGCTCTAGAGTCACAGAGAGGGTTTATTAGGGAGCTTCTTTCTCTTAGACTTGACTTGGCTTGGCACAGTTGCTTCTGAACCTTCTAAAAGCCCTTAGAATTCCAAAAGTCTTTTTGAAATAGATTTTTAGAAATAAAACAAAGCCTTTCTGAGAGCTGGGGAATTCTTCATAGTAACCAGCCTCTCAGAAAGAGTGATCCAGGAGGAGGCTGCCAAGGTCACGTGGGAGGATTTTGCATGAGCTGGAAGTCACCCACCATTCTGAATTTATTTATTTTTTAATTCACGCTGAATCTGAAAACTGTTCTATTTTAATGAGGTATGTCCTGCTAGGTGGGAAGGCCTCCATTTCCAAAGATTGATAGCTGAGTTTTGGCTACATCTTTATGCAGTAGCTGAAGTTAGAGGAACTTCTTTTACATGCAGGGAAAGGATATTCATGCATTCATTTACCAACTACACGAGCAGTAATGAACGATATGCAAGGCTAACTTAATTTGCATTTGGCCATTTGAATTTTCTTTGTCAGTGCTGACACTGTTATCATGCAATTATTGTGAAACACTTCTATTTGAAAAATTTTCTCCCACAGTACTGTTTACTGAGGTAAAGCACATTGGCTTTAATATTTTAATATATATACATAATGAATGGAAAGGGAAGAGATGAAAATCACTGTTGCAGTGTATGACTTGGGAGGGGATTAATTTAAGTGACATTAGGTCCAAATGGTTATTTTGTAGATAGGGAGGCTTTCTGTTCCATCCTGTTCTGGGCACGCGGTGTGGAATTGACAGTGCCCCAACCTCAGCACAGAGAGACTGGCCCAGAGTTCTTAATCGTGGCTGTCATCTGAACTGTAAGAACTTAATTAGTTTTCTTCCTGCAAAGACAATATTTACCCTGTGGGTTATGATGTAGCAGAGAAAATCATGAAACTTCTAATTTTCTTGTGGCATTAGCAGGAGAAAATAAGATTCTCTGTTCAACGCACCCAAAATAACAATGCTCAGTTACAGAGTACTGATGCCATCTCAGGAGCAGATACACAGCAATAATCGGGCATCCTGTGAGAGGCCAGAATCTCAGCTGGTTGTCTCAAGTAATTTTATTTTCCTGATGCTTTTAGTTTAATAATGTGTGAGAGGATAAGTTGAAGATCTGAGGCAGGTGTGCAGTGGCAGAGGGACAGGTTGAGGCCAGCAGTCCTTTGGAGAAAGCTCTGCAGGGGAGGGCACCGCACTCTGTGCTGAAACCCCTGCTGTTACCGTGGTGTTAGCATGGTGTGCTGCCCAAAACCAGAGCTTGGTCTTTATAACTTAGTACAACTGGAAAACGTTACCAGTTTTGTGGTATAGATTTTGTAATACCACCTCGTCCTCAGTTTGATTGCTTTCGTGCTTCTAGGAATTTTGGAGATTATTTTAGGGAGGTGTTCTGTGCATTGGCAGGTTGTTGGCTGGGTTTGTACTGTGGTTTTTTGTATCTTTCTACAAAGCATCTCTGGCCATTTATTCACAATACATTGGGCTTAAAAGCCTGCAGGCCTGACTTTGCAGGACGATGCATGCAGTGCTGGGCTGCAGGAAGCTGGAATTCCAGGAGCCATGTTGAGACCTGGTCAATCATCATTTCAAACCCAATTTCCTGTCAGTATCTCCGCTGCATTTCCAAAACTGCAGTACAGGTGGTTCATCTAATTATTGCACATTATTGCCTCACCATAATGTGGCTGAGCTGTTATATTTGTAATGCATGTAGTTCCAAAATTGCTCTCCCATCCTCACTGCTTAATTGTAGGACATTTGCATTGCTAGGTTGTTTCAGTTTGAATGCTGTTATATTTTAAAGGGTGCTGCAATTAGGGTGAAGTTATTTTTAATGAGGACTAAAACCAGATGTGAGATATGGATGGTGTATGTTAATAATAATTCTGATAGTCCTGTATTTTGGGTAACTCGTTTCAAATGCTAGGATTGCCTCTATTCTGTAAGAAGCAGACACCAGCCTTGAACGAGTTGCTTTTATTTAGCCATCTTCAAAACACTCTGCAGAGGTTAACCTTTGGTGTGATTTGTTGTGCATGTCTCAGGAGAAGATCTCTGCATGTTACACACCTGACTTCTCTTTTGGAGGAAAAAGTGAGATAATGGGCTGTGATAGAAGATTTTGTAAGAACATTATCACTAATATATCTCTTAGTGTGTGCATTAGCTCATCTCCTTTACCCTCTCATGGAAGTATATAATGTCATAATATTGGTATTTAAAATCCATATACATACTGTACAGTGTTTTCCAGATGGATGTCTAAAAATAACAAAGTTGCTGGAGTTCTTCCTTATATCTATATTATATTCACTTCTCATTTTCTCTGTCATTTCTGTCTTTTTTTCCTTCCATTTTTTTGTTGTGTTGGGTATTTCTTCTGTTGTTGAAAAAGATTCTATTTAAATAATTATAAGACGAGTATATAAAATTTTACAGCGCTGTCTATGTGCTTGTAATTCCATGAATATATTACTGGAGTGGAATGTCAACCTTCCTGCATTTTTCCCTACAAATTTAAATTACAAATTAAAATAGACATACCACACTGAAACAGGGAAAATGTTCAGTCACGGTGAGAGTGGTTGTTTTTTTTTTTTCCATTTTAAAGGGAACACATTTCTAAAATAACATAATAGCAAAAAAAAGCCATTATTGCCAGTATTCCCTCAGGAGAGGGAGAAATAATTCAGCTGTGAGGGACACAGCGTTTTCTGTTCTGTGACAGGTTACATTGTCAGCTCACCTGGCTTTAAGCTGTGTAAGAATTATGGGATGGAGGACCCAAAAGGTCCTTATGACTTCACAGAGCAGAATCTGAGTTTGAAAACAAGAACAAATTCCGTCATTACTGGGGGTGATTAAAGTCCAGCAAGATGTTGAATCAGCAATTTGGAAATTAATTAATTATTTCCTTACAAAAAAACCCAAAACAAGACAAACCACCCAAAAAACCCAAATCAAAACAAGAAAAACCACCTAGATCTGATGATTCACTCCTGAAAAAATACTTTATCACTCCTGTCTGACTTTCCAAAGATGAGTTGCAATTTCTTTACAAGTGAAATCTGTTCATTACAAAATAGATTTGGCGAAAGGCTAGTTTATTTTTAAATCTACTTTCCTAGAGTGAAAACCTTAAAGGGAGATTTACTAGAAGTTTCACTTTTTTCTCCTAATAGATAACCACTCAGAAGGAAGCTGGAGTTATGTTTATGGAGTCTTTTGAATATTTACTTTCTGTCGAAATAATAGAGACACTATTACTAAGGAATATACATTTCAAAAAATTCTCTCTTTACTGAAGGCAATCATGATTTTGTTTTAAAGGAGTAGCAGTTTATCATCCAAGGGAGCAGATATGGATCTGAGTTGTAACTAATCTTCTTAGGAAAATCTCTTAAAACGTGTTGTTAAAGAGTTAGGAGGTTTAGGGAGATGTGTGAGCCTTTCAGAAGCTGTCGGAGCGGTTTGCTGGGCTGGCTCTGGTGCTGGAGCCCTCGCTGGCGGGACGTTCAGGGCTGTCCAAGGCCTGCAAAACTCCCTAATTCCAGCCACGAGCACTGAACTGGGAGGTAAAATGGTGAGAGAGAAGCATGAAACCCTTCAGGCCTTGCCTGAGTCCCTTGCCGGGCGCTGCAGCCCTGGTGCCCCAGCCCAGCCTGGGACAGGGACAGGGACAGGGTTGGCCCCGCTGTGCAGACACCTCAGGGGTTAAACACCCGCCGAGACCTTTCTGTGGCCGTGTGAGGGGTGTGTGAGAGCGCTGCACACACGTACAGATTTGTGGGAAAAGCATCCTGAACGGCTTCAGTACCCCGTGGCCTGTTGGGGTTTTGTTTGTCTTCCCGAACAGCAGAAAGCTGAGGGGTTTTGCTTTGCTGGCATTTCCCAGGAACATTTAATGTTCAGAGAACTCTCTGAAATGGTCTCTGCGACTCTTTGGCACTGAAGCTTCACGTGCTGTCGAGATTGTTTTGAAATTATCACTGCTGGTTTTCCAGATACAACTCATTGCTTGCCATCCTTGAGAGGTTTTGTTCTCCTGCAGAACTCCAGCTCTGCAGTTTCCTGCGATGGTTTCAGACCTGCTTTGGCCACACACTTGCCCTGTTATTTCCTTTCAGGATGAATACAGTAAGCTGTCATAAATAAAAGTATGAGTTAAACAAATTATTGTAGGGCAAGGGAGATGAGTAAAAAACGTAAAGCAGCTTGTGTTTCTTACAAAGCAGTTGTTCTTTTTGAAACCCCTTAGAGCACCACAGTTCCTGTGCTGAGGCAGTTCTTCTCTTGCCTGCTGTCCAGTGCCTGATTTTGGAGCACATTTTGCCCTCCAGATGTCAGTAGAAACATCTTCGAGACAATTTTCAGTTCTTGTGCTTGGGTAGAATCCCTGACTTAAAAAAATCTGTTGACATTTTCAGGGAAGCAGAGGTTTAAACTGTTTAAAGTCTCCATAACTGGAGGTAGGATTTTATTGTAAAAAAAATTATTTTAAGGAAAAACCACAACCCAAACGAAAAAACAACAACAAACCCACCCATAATCTTTGTTTAGGGCCTCCAGCTCCTGGAAGTGTCCTCTGGCCCACATAGCCATGAACAGAGTTGGCACCAAACTCAAGAGGATCGTTACAACGGGGCAAAAATAGCTCAGATCTTGATGTGTCTGGTAATTTTTCCAAGCACATCTCCCATGCCCTGCAGTTTCTTTGCAGTTCATGGGTACTGAAGAACAAAGAGACCAAATTCATGCTTGCATATTCATATCTTTTGTTTCAAAGGGGCTCATGGATGATGCAAAAAATGGAGAAATTATCCTAAAGCTGCCACAAGATCAAAATATCTCAGAGATGATGCAAGAGGATTCTTAAAGGATCACTGAAATATCAAATCTGAGAGAAAAGTTTCTGCACAATATTGATAGTAAGGCAGTGTTACTCTGAGAATTACATGTACAGACGTGTAAGAGAATCTGTGGATTTTGATTGCATGTTGTCGTCTTTAAACACAATGGCTGCAACTTTCGATTGCTGAGGACTTTTTTAAAATTAACTTACAAAGGAACCTATTAAGGATAGAGAGTAGAGGGTGTTTGAAAAGTATTGTTTGAACATTTTGTGTTTTCTAGCGTAAAATAACTTTTGTGGGGTTTAGGACTAGAGATTTTCAACATGGCACAGCTTGTTGTAAATGAAAATAGGAGCTCTTAAAATGTTTATTTTAATTTTTTTGTTTTTACTTCCAAGGATTAAGGAGGAATATAGTAGTGTGAATGTCAAAAAGCGGAATCAGGAACTTCTAATTAGACTTCCTCAGACAATAACTATACAGCACTCTTAAATTTGGGTCACAACGCATTACCAGGTTCTTGTGTTTAACTTCATTGATGTTCTAAGGAGTGCCATGAACCCAGATGGGAGCTGGGATCTGCTTCTGCTCCAGCAAAGTATTTAATGGTCCATTATTCCATTTATAAAATATGAAGATGTATTCCTTCCTAAAGAATCTTTTTTTACTTGTAAGTGAACAAAAGGCAGTTTAATCTCAATAGAAGCCTCTGAATACAAGAAAGAAAAAAAATTGCGGCTCCAGCTATTAACAGGTTGCAGTTAATATGGAAACAAGACACACTTGCAGGAATGTTTAGAAGTGAAGTCAATTATTTGATTACAAAAGCAGTGGCAAATAGGGACTGAATGTGAACAGAAGTTCTGCTTAAAAAAAAAAGATAATCTTTTATCTGCAAATCAAATTAGCGGCTGGTGTTCTGTGCAGATTGTATCGGGAACTGAAATGCAGAGAGGGCTCTGGTTTATCTTAGTAAAAGCGGGCTCGGCGATGGGTTTTGTTGCTGTGGGTGGTGAAGTGATGTGACCTGCAGTGATAATGGACAGGAGCAGCAGCACTGGGTGTCTGAGAGCCCAGTAGGTGTTGTCAGGCGGGTGCTTCATCCCCTGGAGAGGGTGAGTACGTGTGAATCCGATACTCTGAGCCGGGTGACCCTCGCGTGCCAGCCACAGCCCGCACCTGCAGCTGCTGTTGGTGTGGGAGAAGCTTTTCCATAGCTTGGAAAGGTTTTGGGATATTTCTGCAGTTCAGAGAGAACAGCAGGCTGCAGCTCTCCCTGCTCCTTTCTGTACAAATAGTAATCAGCGAGGAGCAGGTACAGAACTCATCCACTGGACAAAGACTCTCCCAGCACATTCTTTGTTTCGAGTGCAATTGGGATACTCTGTCTGGCCAAGGGCAGCTCCAGCTCTCCTGTGTTACAGTTCCTGTTCTTTTGTGAGAGCCTGATGGACAAATCAGTGCAGGCAAAAGAGAACAGTCCAAGGAGTCAAAGGCAGAGTCACAGCCCTGACTCTCCAAGCACCAGAGATTCCTCTTCTCCCTTAACAATCCTTGCACTTGTTATTGCCAGATCCAACAAGGAAACTTCCACACTGCTGCAAACTGAAAGATAAACGTGGTTTTGTTACTTCAGAATTATCTTTTGTTTGTTTTCTAAAAGTCTTTCTGCAATTACGGTTTTAGATGAACTTTTTTACCAGATTTTTCTTGCAGATATGAATGTCTTTATAATGGACTTATCTTCAAGTGTTACTACTGTTCCCCAGTATTTTTTCCTTTATTTAAAACATGGTATAAAATACAGAAGCACTGGAAAATAAGATGTTAATGGGACTGTGTAGCCTTTTGATTTCCACTTTCAACTCCCTTTTTCTGTACATAGATATATCACAGAAATCACAGAATATTCTGAGTTGGAAGGGACCCATGAGGATCATCAAGTCCAAGTCTTAAGTGACTGCGACATACAGGGATTGACCCCACAACCTTGGTGTTTGTAGCACCAGCTGAGCTCATCTCTATTTAGATATATGTATATTTTTAGTTATTTTTTAATGTCTATTTTAGAAGGGGCTTCACCTTGAGCAGCTGGCATGAAAAGGTTGCATTTGCTATTTTTTTAGGCAGAAATCTCTCACCATAGCTCGCTGTTACTGTCAGTACCTCAGGTTGAGTGTAAATACTGTGGGCTCTGGCTTTAGCCTTTTGAAAATTATTCAATATGAATTTACTGTAATGATGGGCTAATTAGTCAAAGTTCACTGAGTTTAGCTAAACATACAGTGTTTGATTTGGAGAGATAAATCTGTGGTCTGTCAACCTTTTCAGACATAATCCTACTT
This sequence comes from Oriolus oriolus, assembly GCA_013400235.1. Lineage (NCBI taxonomy): Eukaryota > Metazoa > Chordata > Aves > Passeriformes > Corvidae > Oriolus > Oriolus oriolus. The sequence continues at coordinate 265,436 of VXBT01003517.1, read as the reverse complement.
TCAACATTATCTGACAGGTAGTCAGCCCGTCAGGCCCGGGGATGTGCTGCAGAGCAGCTCAACTCTTCACTCTTGACTAGTTATTTATCTTACAGAGCGTAATTCACAACTGGCAGATGGGAAGTGGGGAGCACCAAAGGAAGTGTTTCAAGCCTTCCTTCCCTTCTTTCATGCAGCAGGAAATGTTTGTAGATCTGGCTGTAACTCCCATTTCTGTGTTTTGGGGTTTTGGTTACTGTAAACTCCCTCTTTGCCTTGTATATTCTGAAATATGTGTATTTAGAAATGCTCTGTTACTATAAATAAGTAAGCAAGCATTTTTAACGTTTTGCATTTTTGGGCTACTGTATAATTCCAAAAGATCATTTCAGAAATGTTTTCACGAGTGAGGTATTCACGCTTTACCAGATGAACAAAACCCCCCAGACCTTATTTAGCTGATCTGTGGTATCCCTGGATGTTATTTTATTGGAGGGAAAACGATGAGTTGTTTCTAAGGATCTGTTGTAGTCCCAGGCACACAGAGAGATGAGTTTAAATCAATCATTTCCTGAAGACTGTCCCTGCCAGCGGGGAGATAAAAGTCAGTGAGAGCAGGGTGATGGTCCTCAGGCTCCTGTGCTGAGGGGTGAGCATGGGCCTGGATGAAAGCAGCTTTCTTGGAGAGCATCAAAGCCCCCAGCAGCAAAACCCTTTTTTCATCCAGCTCTCGAGTAGTCTGACCCAGGAAGAACTTGCTCCTTGGCCATAGATGAGAGCAGTTGTTTAAAAAAAAACCCCAAGAAACAACAAAAGGACCCACAAATGTCATCTTGCACACGGAATTTTCTGACAATTCATTGCAGAAATTCTTTCATTCTAGCAAATGAATAAATTGGAAGGGACTCCTGGGAAGAGCCCTTATGGTTTAGAGAGAAAATGGCACTGCCTGGATTCTGGTTTGCAGTGACAATTTTTGTTCAGCAGGTGAATAACTGAACTGACTGGCTTGTACAAACAGAATGCTTATCCCTGCAGTATTTGGTGGAGCTGTAAGCACATGAAAGCTGTGATGGGTTGAAGTGATGGCACCAGAAGTTCTGGGGCTGGGCAGAAGGGCCTGGGAAGCTTTTCCCAGTCCGTGTGCTGCCCACCGGGGCCGCGTGCGTGGGCACCGCTGGATGGAACCATCAACGCTCCCTTCCCGCACCGCCACAGCTCCTGCACAGCTCAGGAGTCTTTTAAAAGGACCTAAGTAAAGATTCTTTTATTATTTTTTTCGTGTGTCTGTGGGGGAAGAAATAAATTGCTGCCTGCTTGGCTGAAATTGTTTTTACTAAAATAGGCAATGCAATCTTTTCTATATGATCACTGTGATTATATGTACTGGCAGCAAGGCAAACTTTGCAGTGTTCTCACCCCAAAGTTTTTGGATATGTGTCCCAGTTCCTGTCTAAAATCCCCCTTCATGGTCTGTAATCAGTTCTCCAAAAATTAAGTCGAGCTTTAATATAAATTGCATTCTTTGTAGGTTTTTGAATGAATAGTGCCAGTGAAGGAGAGCCCTACAAATACATTTTTTAGAATTACATTTAATATTTATTTACCTTAATTCTCTTCTAAGCAAAAGAACAGATGGTTTTTCACTAGGGAAAACATGAATTTCAAACTATGACTGTGAGTAAGGTATAAAACTTCTATTTCTTCCTCTGATTTCCTAGGTTTGCTTGCCCTGTTCTATACTGTAGCTTTTATACATGAGTCCTTCCATACAGTAATTAACCTTTTAGTGCTGTCACAAGGCCGTGCTCACTCCAGCTGCAAAGCCCTGATGCGTTGCTGGAAGTGGGGATCAGTTGTGAAATGATGCAACAGCAATGAAAATAACTGCACCCTGAAAGTGGAGACATCTAGGAACGGAAACAGTTTGTCATTGTGCTTTGTTTTTCTCATGGACAGTAGTGATTGCAGAAAAGGTAAGCAGAAAAGAGAACTTTTATGGTGAGAATAGTTCCCTATGTCTTATTTTCTCTGGTGTCTTTGGCTTAGCAAAGGGGAAGCTTTTCGTGTGGGGACCCACAGAATGCAGCTGCAGACAGCAGGGGGAAGAGTTTGGTCAAATTGCCACTCCAACAAACATCTATGAAACAAAACAAAAAAATTTACATTACCAATGACAAATCAAAGCTGAAAGTTCGCCTTGCCTGTTGTCATTCATTGCCATTCATATTTAGGAAGCAGACTGCTGTGATAATTGATTTGATGGTCCAGCTTGAGTGGAAGCACTTCTGGGCATAGCAGGCCTCAGAGATGCCAAAAAAGAAGAAAAGGTGGGAATGAAATAATGCACTACTTTCTCCTCAGAGGCATGTGGCCCAGTTTTTGAGAACAGAAAAACATGCTTTAGAAGAAGGAAGAAAAAAACTTAGTAACTCAGTAATAAGTACCAAAATGACCATATAGCCTCAGTCAGATAAAAATAGGCATTCAAAGAGAGACAATGAGTGTAGTTGGAAGGGAGGCAGGTGAATATGAATATGTACACAATAGGAGAATGCTGTGGAAATAATCTGATTTTTAACGGACTCTGTCCAAGGGAGTACCTTTCTTGCTTCTTTTTTTGTGTAACAACAAAAGAGGCTCCCTTTCCTAAAAACACAGACACAAAAAAAACCGCCCAAAAAACATTGTTTAATTTTTTTAAGCTTTTCAAAGAGGAATTGATAGTTCGGAAGAAGGAAACGAATGCAGTTATTGAATTTGAAAGGCAGTAAATGTGCTTGGATTATGTGAGCTCCCATTGGGTTTATTTACTTCAAGCATGGGTGATAATGAGGCTTGTCCCTGTATTTCTGGCCATGGGGCAGTGTTCACCCACAGCCTCCTGCTGATATGAATATCTCAGGACACTGAAGTGCTATTTGAGGAAAAAAGTAGATTAAAAAACTTTTGTATTCAGTGCTTGACCTCTTAATCACAACTGCCAGCACCCTTTCATCGATTTAAAGACCCAAACAAAACCAGATAAGACGTGAGCTATTGAAACACAGAACTGTAATCAGAACTGGTTTGTCTTTTGAGTGATGCTTATTTACTCGCAAAACCGGTGTGGTCCTTCGACTCGCTGAACTCTTTATTCATAGTCCTGGATCTTCTGTCCCGGGCAAAGCAGAAGTAACTGAAATGTACCAGCAAAGACTGAAAAAGAGGAGCTCGATGAAGTAGCAGGAGACTGAAGTGTGCAGTTCCAGGTCATACATGAATATTGCTATCTCTGATTTTTGGAAGGACCTTCCCTGCCTTCATGAGATGATAGTTGGTGTAAGCGTACAATACATTCTGCACTTACAAAAGAGTCTGTAAAAACACACTCATTTATTAGGAGAATATATCAGATTTTCCTGTTTATATGTTAGGACTTTCTCAATTCCTTTTTTATATAGTGGAAGCAGAAGCTTGGAGTTTCATAAGCCATTAAACATCTGAAAGTGATATAACCCATACGCCATTATTCCTTTGGATTCTTCTTGCTTTCTATCTACTTACCGATAAAATTTCTTTTTAAGCGTCAAAACTCTCCATTAAATTGATGGATAGGAAACATCACACGTGGCGGATGCTTATGTTTAAAGGAAATGCTGTTTGTGTATCTCACCAGAAGAAAACTTCTCTGAGAAGCCTTGGTCAGATGCTGGAGTTCAGGGGGGACGCTTGTCTCGCTCACAGGGAGCTCAGGTGGGGCAGCAAGGACGGAGGGACAGGTGGGAGCTGCAGAGTTCTGATTTAGGGGGAATTGATGCAGAGCACTGGGAGGTGGCAGCTGGAAGAACGATCAGCTGATGAGGAGAGTGCCTGGATTAACCTGGCTCTGGATCACTTGTACTTGTTCTGCTGGGTTAGCCTGGATCTGCACCACAGAGCAGTTTGCTGTTACTCTGAGATGTGTGACGTCTCCCCCATGTTTGTTGGGAAGTGTGTGCTTCCTCTCAGGGTCTTTTGGAGACGTTTGTGACAAGTGACTGTATTTGCTAAGTGCACAGATCCCGGTCAGTTTGTCTGAGCTGGAGCTGGGAAAGTGCTTCCTGCTGAGCACACTGCAGTAAATATTATTAGACCTTGATTAAAAGATAATTTGAGTAATTTAGATTTTTTTTACTGCAAATTCTGTGTGAGCCATTGTGTTGCATTAGTAATTATTTGTATTCTGTTTTCAAATGGGTCAGCACCTCCGTGCCTCACTAACTGCGTGCTCCTGCCTCTCAGGCAGGTCTGGTCATGACCTGCACAAGGCTGAGGGCTGGAGGACATCAGGGCCTGGCCCAAGCTGGGTGTTCCAGCTGGAGAGCTCTGCCTGCACCTGGAATATTGCAGGGGCTCGCTGACCCTGTGTGCACAAAGCTGCACCTGCTGGCCCTGCCCCGGAGCCTGGAGTGGGGGGCCTGGCGCAGGAAATCAGGAGACCTCACAGCTGAGTGGATTTTCCACTCTGTTATGGGATTTCCTCGTACAGTGAGGGTAGCTGGAACTGTGCAGGTAAAACCCTTCTCATCCTTTCAAATACTCTTCCTGTGGCCACCTTCCTGCCCGTGGTGGCCGTTCCTGCTATGCCTTTGTTCACAGGATCGTGGAAAGGGGCCTCAAGGACATCTCGTCCAACCTCCTGCTGAACAAAGGGCCAAGGATCAGGGGGGCTGCTTCCCTGTCAAGCTGTCCTGAGTATTTCTGGTAAAAAACTTCCCAGCACTTGTCTGGGAAGCCTGTGATGTTTAATTGTTGCCGCAGTGGAGCTGGAATTCACCCTGAAGGAGCTCTGGCCTTTTGTCCCTTGTCCTGCCACCACACACCCTTGGGATGGCCGTGCCTGGTCTTCTCTGCAAACACCACTTAGGGGTTCAGGTGGTTCTTTCTCAGTTAGGCAAAGCCCAGTCTGATTGCCAGGTGTCAGAACGTGTCAGGAGAGAGCTCCGTGTCCTGTAACAGGTTAAATGTGCTTGCTGTGCTGTCACATCATTTTTAATAGTCACAGGCAACTGCTGCATCATAAAAACAACCCGTCCAAAGCTCTGCTCAAAGCAGAGGAGAGATCAGCTCAAAAGCACCTTATTTAAAAAAGAAGAAAGCTATTGGAAGGTGACAGCTGGAATTCCAGTGCTTAATCTGTGTAATTAAAACTTTTCTAAGGAGCAGGAAAAGCAGGTTGGACTTGAGGTAGTTTTAGGAGTTAATTAGCGAGGTCTTTTTGAATATTAAGAATGCCTTTGAAGGCTAAAGTTTTAAAAAACTAGTTCAGGGCTTTCAAACCGCATATATTAAGGCAGAAACTTTCTTTTTACACATCCTCAAGATGCAGACAGAGTCATCCTCCCTAACCGTGCCATTTCCTTCCATCAGAAATACAATCATCCATCTCCTCGATGTCTGATCTTCATAAGGATTTATTAGCTTGCTAACGGTGCAGCGGTGGTTTAACTGGAAATAATATTTTACAGGAGTTTTTTACACATTCACTATTGCAAATACTGAAGTCAGTAGCTCTTAAGTCATAAACTGAGTTTCTTCCTGGGCTGGGTACTGTGATGTATCACCAATATTGAAAACAGCAGCCTGCATATTTCAGGGTATAGCCATAGAATTATGGAGTGCTTTGGGTTGTAAGGGAGCTTAAAGATCATCTGAGCCATTGCCACCCCCCTGCCCCACCTTCCACCAGCCCAGTCTGCTCAAAGCCTTTTTTAACCTGGCCTTGAGCACTCCCAGGGAGGGAGGGGGGCATCTACCATCTCTTAGGGCAGCTGGAGCCACTGTCTCATCACCCTCACAGCGAAGGAGTTCTTCCTAAAATCCAATCTGTCCCTGCCCTCTGCCAGCTGGGAGCCATTCCCTGTGTCCTGTCACTCCGTGTCCTTGCCACAAGTCCCCCTCCAGCTCCACTGGAGCCCCTTTAGGCACTGGAAAGGGCTCTGAGGTCTCCCCAGAGCCTTCTCTTCCAAAAGTTCTGCCTTTTTATGAGGGAATGCAGCTGAAAATACGGCCTTGCTTGTTCTCACACAGGTCTGGTGGCTTTTTGTAAGCATTTGCCAAGAAATAAAACTTAAGTACACTGAAAATTTGGGGCCATATCTCTTAAAACAAATGGAGAGTGTGGGCTTGTTCTGTTCATATTTTATATGGGTTTATGCTTTGTTTTGTGAATGCACTCACTTTCACGGGAAAAAAGAGCTCTGTGTTTCTCTTACATAGCTGTGTGGGCAAAATTTAGAAGATGTACTTTACTTTTACTTACTTTTTATTAGTTTTGACATACTTAGCTCTTACAGAATCTCTCACCTGTGAGCTGTTTTAGACAGCTGTTACAACAGCAGAATGCATCTTGATATAAAACTAAATTAATTCACATGCTATATTACTTGTGGGTTTAGAAAGCAAATCAGCCTAAGAATTATCTATCAACAATAAATATATCAAAGCAAGACACTCTCAGTGAATGGCAGTAAAGTTCTTGTGGTATCTTTAGACATTGTGCAAAGAAGAGTGCACTGCTCTTTATATGTGAACTCCTGAGGAACTGCAGGATTTTGTAGGACTCAGTCATTCACAGGCCATTATTTAAGTATGTTTTACTAGAACATTCCAATCTATTGAGCATTTAGCTTCCTAAATGTCAAGTTTAAAAAAAAAAATACAGCAGGCTTCAAAACCACTTGATGGAGAGTCAAAAAATCCAGCTCTGAAAAGGAAGATGAAGTTATGAATTAGTGTTTGAAGTTTTACCTCTGCCCAGTGGTGAATTATTTAGAAGTGTAACACTGATTGCTTCATGAATCAGTACTTATCTCACTCCTTAAAAATGCATTGTTCTAGAAACTGTAGAAATAATGGAACTGTCCAAAAATAAAAAGCTTTGCTTCTAAGATGATGAGGCTGTTCAGTTCCTATTTAGAGGAAACAAATAGCAAAAAAGCAAATAACGAGAACAACGAGAAAACCCAACCCTGAAGTTCACTACAAATCAATGTAAGACCACCATAATTTGATGGCAGTATTAAACACTGGCCTTACAGCAGAGTGATTGTCACAGACCTGTGCTGAGTGGTGCTGGTGGAAAGGCACGTTACAGCTGTGGTCTCAGTCGTGCCCAACCAAGGTCCAGGGCTGAGAGTTTGTTAACCCTGGGAGCTGCAGCTCCAGCCCCAGTTTGGCCCTACAGCTGTGCAGGTTGTTTATCGATTAAAAGGATGTTTGGCACACAGTGAAAGCCTTCATGGTTTGTGATTGAAGTAGATTGAAGAAATAGTTTCGGCATGAAATAATTTATTCATTTGTTCAGAGTGTAGCGAGGTTTGTGGTACAGCAAAAAGAAACACAACCTCGTAGTGGCGCATATGTCACGTCTCTTCTCTGTTATACTTCAGTTTCATTATTTAGGATTTTTGGATGCCTTTTCTTTTGTAATGTCTACCTCAGAATCACAGAGAGTGACTCTGATCCTTGTGATGTTTGTCAGTGTGCCCTTGCCCTGATTCCAGCAATTTTCAGCAGGAATTATGAAGAAATGCTTCGTGGCATGTCACACACAGGAGTACCTCAGACAGTGTTTGAATGGAGCAGACAAACCTCTGAGTAAAATGCTCCACGAGCAGGACTGATGTATTTAAGAACATATTTTAGACAACCTGTCTGTGGTGCAAATTACAGATGTGAGAGGTAAAACACTTTTAACGTAAATGTCAAAACATTTTATCATTCAAAAACCACCATGTCTTTTTTATCAGTCACTACTTCTTGATGCTGTAGAAGGGGAATGTGCAGAGCTTAAAAGTCATTTTTGCTGTGCAGGAAATGAGACCAAAAGCTCTGTGCCTGTATAGATACTGCACATGTGTGAATCTGTGTTGGATTCCATGTAGGTACAAACATGCTGTGTAAAAAATTCTGTGCTGGCACAAATACTTCATGAAGCATCAAATTTTATACTGACTCGAAGCAGACAGCAGTTCAAAACTGACTCTGCATGCAGAAATAACCCAAAATGTCCAATAATTCCTGTGAGAAAGCTAATATGTAGTTTCAGTGTTTAAACTTATTTTAGCTGACTTGTAGATTTTCCTTTTGAGATAATCCATACTGCGTATAGTTTTAGTGTCACTTCACCATTTATCTCTGATTCTCATCATGCTTTGAAGAAAACGTTTAAATTACAAAATAATTATAATGTCTTTAAATATTAGTTCAGTTTGTCTTTATTCCTCATTTTCTACACAAAAAGGATCTTGCTGCCATTTCTCTCTTTTGCCATAAAATTTATTAAGCGGAAATGTTCAGTTTGAATACTTTTCCCTTTTTAAGGTTCTGTACATTAACTGTACCATTTTCATGCCTTGTAACACTTTTTTTTTTCTGAAGCAGTAGCCAATATGAAGTAAAAATAAATATAACTTGTTTCTGTGTAATTTATAGAATCTGTTGGTGCAGTAGTCTGTGATTATTGGAGAGCTGTCTTCTCGCACTGCACCAGGATTATTATTACTTTTTCAGGAATCTGTAAACATGAGGTGGCTGGTTTAGCCTGATTGCCTCCCAATTTTTTTTTTTTTTTTTTTTTTCCCCTGAGTAGTTGCATTAGTGAGATCAAATCATTCCTGCTAAGGACAGGAGATGCCAGCGGGACAAGGGAAGGGAAAACTCTGTCTATTAAAAAGTTCCACAGAACAGCACATAGAACATCTATGAGTGCCTCAAGACTGAAGTTCCATCATCACGCTGGATGTGACACTCTGGAGCAGGGCCTGGAAGAGAACAGGGCCCTCTCCGTGTTCCCCACGTTTGATCACTCAGGCAGGCGTCAGATCTCTGCCATGCTGTCAGCTATTGATCAAGGGCAGTGTTCAGCCCGTGTCAGCTCCCTGTGATCAGTCCCTCAGCTGCCTGCACTCCTCCCCAGCAGCAGCCAATTCAGGATATTTTATCTTGCTGTACTTCTGATTTTTGGTTTTTTAACTGAGCATTTTCTCAGCTGTTAGTGAAAGACCAAGGGCTCAAGTGACATTTTCCATTCAAGTGATTTTCCATACTTAGTAATCTGATTCCATCTTCATCTCCAGGTTATTTGAGGACTTTAGTCAGACTTAGGTGAGTACAGAAGTGATTGGCTGTGTCCTGAAAAAAAAAAAAAGAAACCAAACCACAAGAAAATATCTTCACAAATGTCATTCTTCTGTTGAGTTTATTTTTAATTTGGCTACATCGAGGACAAAATAATTGTAACATATTCTAGTTGTAATATTTATCTTTTTAACTATGTTTTAATTTCCTTTATGAAAGCTTTATATCCTGCAACAGGTGCAAGATAAGGTCCTGTTAGGTGTATTAAATATGCGTGCTGAACTTGCCACTCTTATTTATAGTGCGAAGATGGTAATTGTCTCTGTGTCAGACATGTCACTGTTAAATAGTCTGGGCTCATTAAGAGGAAATATTTATATCAGCAATGGAAATACGATTGTTTGGCCAAATAGTTGTGAATTAGTATTAATGTTAAATATCTGCTTGTCAGATCTTTACTGGGGCTCCTGAATCAAACCCCATGCTCCAAGCTCTGAAGTCAGTTTTTAACAAAAGGCTTTTGCAGATGAGAGCAGCCCTTTCAGTGCTCAGGTTTTTCCTGTGATGAGCTTCCAGGTGAGAAGTTGTTATGAAATGGGTGAGATTGTGCTGAGGAGTGTTATCAGGTAAACGGCTTTTCATTTATAGTTGATCCAAGCTGTTTTTCTTCACCTTCTTTTGCCTTTAAAAGTGGTAAGAATCATCATTATCCTATAACTAACCCCTTCAAAAGTTGAATATAAAAGTAATGAGATATTTATTTTTACAGCACAGGGAAAAACAGATACTCCTGAAGTAAGAAAATGCTTTTATCATCATGAAAACCGTTTTATTCTATTTCACACAGCTTTAATTAGTGACCTTTCTTGAATAATGGGTTATTCATAGTTTTTAAGGACGGCAGAGCATTCTAAATTTCAGTTTATCTTCAGCTCTTTTATTGACAAGGTAGAGGATATGAGAGGTCACAAAATGCAGCTGGTATTTGCCTGTGGAATGGAGTTCCCACAGCAGTAACCCCTCCCTTCCCCTTCATCAGAAGATGCAAATGTCTAAAATGTTTTCACTTTTTTAATATCCTCTGGTACTTTGCTGTCAAATTTTTTTGCTGAATAGTATGCATATTAAATACCAAGAAACAGTAAATTAATTAAAAACAATCAAATTAGACAACTCAAAACTAATGATAATTTCTAGTGCAATGAATAGAAAATTGCTTTTGTGTTGTGTGTTTATTTCTGGTGCTAAAGTTGCTCAAAGAAACTTTTCTTGTCATAACCCAGTTTCTTCCAAGATAAGTTTTTCTCAGGTGCAAATAAGGATTTTTGCAGCTCCAGACACCTTTTCATATCCAGTATGGCTCTGCTACTTTTAATTCTGCTGCTTGGATTCCTGTACGAGGACCAAGGCTGGCAGGGGAGGACTGCTGGCCATTTGAGTTGCTGGTCTTCACAGATATTTTTATTTACTGTTAATTGTCTGGTGTTTACAGTCACATATTTGTATCTGAAAAACATATTTTTATCCCCTAAAGCCTGAAGCTTCTTTGTTAGAATAATTAATAATAGTTGCTCACATCTCTGACCATAAATTATCAATATCTCCCACCAGAGATTTTATAAATCACAAAGGATGATTTTAAGTGATTTCCCTCTTCTGACAGCCTTCATTTGGCACTCTGCATCTTTCTCCAAAGTTTAGAAACAGCCAAAATAACATTACAGTGCTTTCCTGTGTTTTGCTCTGACACAGTGAGTGCGGTGGTGTTGGTTAATGTCTTTTAGAACGCTGCAGTTCCATTGGACTGTAAATCTGTAAAGAAAAAATACCTCACGTAATACTTTCCAGCAGTAAAGCAGAGTTCATGGTAGCAACCAAAAAAACCTACTTGTGCCTTAGAGTTTTTGTTGTTTCCAGAGTATCTGAAGCTACATGTTTGGCTCTGCAGGGTGCGATGATAAAGTGGTGTCCACTTTCCCAGCTGGTTGCATAATTCATACTCTAAATACAGAGCAAATTAGTGCAGATTTCAGACACTGTTGGAGGAAGTTCAGTTTGGAAGGGATTTCCATGCAGATAAAGCTACAGAGGTCTTGTGGTATGTGTCATTTTATTCTAACAGAATTTTCTAAACACGTTTTCTAAAGGGCAACAAGTTGGCTTTCAGGCAGTGTTGGTATTTCAGACATAACCTTGAAATTAGTTAATTGAAATACATTAGTTGGGGTCTTTTTCATGCAACTTCAAATATAGTCTGATTCTTGAAAGAGCTATTTAGAAGCAAAGTATGATTGTGATCATAATGAAATGAGTATTGCAGTAGTGAAATAAAGTGTTTGAGGCTTTTGGAGGGGAGAGAGAGGTGAAAAGGAGCAACTGGGCTGTGCTGAGAGGCACTGATGGGGCTGTTCCACGGCTCTGGCTGCTCCTGCTGCCAGCAGAAACGTGCTGCTCCAGTCAAGGTGACTCAGAGAGAAAAGCCAGGGGCAGCCTGACTTTGCCATCCCCTCGCTGGATTATGCACAAATGAAAATAGACAGGGAGGTGGTATTTATGTTTTATAAAGCTGGGTACTTACAGGCATCCTAATAAACTCCTCCTGAAAGCTCTGCTGCGTGCTGGTGCTGCTGGGGTGGCAGTGGCTCTGTAAATGTTTCTGATACTCTGCTCCCGTGTTGTGATACCTCTGATATGATCCTGACATTCAGCCCTTGTTCTGCACGTTCCTGGCCGATATTTGGGACACGTGGCGTTGTCACTAAGCTCTGTCAGGTACAATCTATCAGGAAACAGCCCTTTAGAGTGCAGAGACCACGCTCTCTCCACAGGGACAGACTACCTTGGGAAGATGATATTGTGAGTTTAAAAATTTCTGTGCCTTAGAGAATTAAAATTATTAGGAAAATCCATATTTTAGGCCAGAGTAAGACATCTTACTTTACCAAGATAGGCAATTTAACTCCAGGTGCAATGGTAGCAATTTAAAATCAGCCCTGTGCCTCAGCACGGGAAATTTCTTATGTGGTTCATGCGTGACAGTTCTTTTTCACTTAGTTATACTCAAGCCACTTAAATTATTCTAAAGATCTCCAGACAAAAATGTTCGGAAAGCTGTAATTGCATCAACCGTGTACCCACTGCTGACCTTCCAATCTGCTGGAGCTACACAGGGAGAAGATACCGACTTCAGGGACTGCTGCAAAAATTCTGAGGTCAAACCAAGACTTTTGTTTTTCAGGAACACGGGCAAGGAGTTCATTTAGCTTAAGTGCCCTTTATGAAAATGGAATAAGGTCACAGATTCTGCTGCTGCTGCATAGCTGCAGGTGGATTGCAGACAGTCACTGCAAGGCAACTTTCATTCCCTTCCTGAGTGAGGTATTTTGGTTAAAAATGTGCCCTCTATTTTCCTTTGGAAGGAAGAAGTGCAGAATTCCTGTAGAACAGAGGTAAAGCCTTGGCTTTGTCGTGTCCTGTAGGTGTTGAGGTTGGGAAATGCATTCTGGGCTTCAGAAGAGCTGGGGACTGATTGCACAGTGAGCACTGAATAAAACCATTTTGAATTTATTGTGAATTAAGGATTAAGGAACTGCCTGTTAGAAGTTTTGGAGACTTGTCTACATTGTTCAGTTCTCTGAGTTCCAAGCAGATGATTGCAGGTGTAACGCCTCAGCATCAGGAGTGGGTTACACATTGGTATGCATTTAATGTTTTCAACATCATAATTCAAATAGTCATATTAATTTTCATTTTATTATTTTATTTACTCTGATATAATGTTTCAGAAAAAAATATTACTTTATTGGATCATCATCGTCTTTTGAAACTCTTGTGCTGTAATTAACCACGCAAAGTAATGAATTCTAAATTACATTTTCAATTACTCGTGACTAAAATTATCTTGAATTTTTTAAAAAAATGGGTCTCTCCTCTGGAAAGATTCATTGCTTTATCAGTGTTGTTGTGGCAGAGCTCTAGGTTAGGGCAACTTGATTTTTAAATGTCAAATATAATTTACTGTTAGAAACATAAAGGGTAGGACTGTATTCTGAAGGAGAAGAAAGTCACTTCAGCATCATTTAATAGTGATGGGTATTTAAAATCAGCTTTTTACCAATTGGATCAAGTGTGGCAGAACAAAGGAGGTTTTTATGTGGACACAGCCCCACTTTTGCGTGGATGCATCTAGAATGTGTCCATGCACACAGCGCTGGAAGCAGAAAAATCTGCAGTTTGGTCACAGATCTTCTGGAAATAAAAGATTCCATAATTTAGTACTTTCCATAAAATATTAATGGCTTTAGGAAGGTGAAATTGGTCGTGGACACCTCAGGCTGATGCTGTGTGTGAGTGGATGGATTTAAGCAGTGATGGGAGGTTCCAGTGAAGCAGCACCACAGCACAGCTGAGGGGAGGGGAAGGGGAAAGGGGGGAAGGTGTGGACAGGAATTTAAATTTGATGAAGAAATTGTAAGGAATGTGTTTGAGGACTGTGTTGCAGATGTTACTTGGTATGAGTTAGAGTTATTCGACGTTTTCATTATCAGTTTTCAAAATAAAGAATTTTATCTACTGAGATGGGAAAAAGCTTCTAGTGAAAAGAAATTCCATTCTTTTTTCTCATCATGTGCAGAAATATGTTTTGTAAACATTGATCTCAGCCTTTGGAGTAGGTGTATTTCCTTGGAAGTTAAAATAGGAGAGTAATAATTTTAATTAAAATATTCAAAGTATTAGGATTCTTTGGACCAGTCTAATGTAAAAGTTGTAGTGAATGTTAATCTAAAGGGAAATTTGGGGTGTGTGGTTCATTTCAAACCACAACAGCATAATTGTTGGCATAATTTATCATTCTCAGTTTTATTTACTGCACGGGAGGCAGCGATGACATCAATTCCACAAATGCCAGCATCTGTAACTCTTCCTGTTACAACTTTGGCATTTAACAGTGCCGACAGCAGCTCCGGGGTGGGGAGGGTGGGGAGGCAGTGCCGGGGCTCAGGGGGCTCTGAGGGGGCTCTGAGGGGCTGTGTCCCCCCAGAGGCGACAATCAGGGGGCTGTGTCCCCTCAGAGGTGACAGTGAGGGGGCTGTGTCCCCTCAGAGGTGACAGTGAGGGGGCTGTGTCCCCTCAGAGGTGACAGTGAGGGGGCTGTGTCCCCTCAGAGGTGACAGTGAGGGGGCTGTGTCCCCTCAGAGGTGACAGTGAGGGGGCTGTGTCCCCTCAGAGGTGACAGTGAGGGGGCTGTGTCCCCTCAGAGGTGACAGTGAGGGGGCTGTGTCCCCTCAGAGGTGACAGTGAGGGGGCTGTGTCCCCTCAGAGGTGACAGTGAGGGGGCTGTGTCCCCTCAGAGGTGACAGTGAGGGGGCTGTGTCCCCTCAGAGGTGACAGTGAGGGGGCTGTGTCCCCTCAGAGGTGACAGTGAGGGGGCTGTGTCCCCTCAGAGGTGACAGTGAGGGGGCTGTGTCCCCTCAGAGGTGACAGTGAGGGGGCTGTGTCCCCTCAGAGGTGACAGTGAGGGGGCTGTGTCCCCTCAGAGGTGACAGTGAGGGGGCTGTGTCCCCTCAGAGGTGACAGTGAGGGGGCTGTGTCCCCTCAGAGGTGACAGTGAGGGGGCTGTGTCCCCTCAGAGGTGACAGTGAGGGGGCTGTGTCCCCTCAGAGGTGACGATGCCACCAGTGCTGTGTCCCGAGCAGGTCCTGCCTGTACCCGTGGGTGCGCAGGGGTGGGCTGAGCTCTCCTGAGCAGCTGCCAAGGAGCACAATAAACATCAAAGCTTATTTCCTGCTCATTTTCGAGTTCTCTTGACGTGAACTGGTCGCAATTTTCAGTTAAAGCACATAAAGATTTATGTGGTGGAACGGGAAAGGTTGCCTCAAACAATGTGGAAGCATCTCTCAGCTGTGTTCCTGGTCCAAACTGTTGCAGAGTCAGAGGTTTCATGAACAATTTCTGCATAAAAGCTTAGACTTAATAATGAAGTTTTCAATATATGAACTCTCTATGCTTTTACATTTTTAAAAAACAGAAAATCAAGTACTTGAAAGCAGCTTGCAGGCGAAACAACATCATCCAGTCATTAAAATTGGTGTCAACTTGATCCCCATTCAAAGATAAATTTAACGAAGAAATTGTGTCTACATTCAAAGATATAGAGGATGGAAATATACTGCCAGCCAAAAATATTTTTCATAATTGATATAGATTGATATTTCTATATAGAAAGTGTTTAGGGGAAAACTGGCATTTTGTGAAAACACTTTAAGAAAATGTCTGCTTTTCAGTAAATATTAAGTTGTTTTTAAGTTTCTGTATTTGGTTAAGCTTATCCAATTCCTTCTGTAACTGTTTGATATTTACCCTTTTTGAAGGGAATATGTTATCCAAGCGAGTTATTTGAAGCATATTGATGATAAAATGATGCTTGTGTGTTGCTGCTGAGCAGCAGAGATTACTGCATTCTCTTCAAGAAATCTTGGCATTTATTTCATGTTTTCCACTCTGACCTATATATTTTCAGATTCTTTCTTTTTTTGCCTGCGTTGCCACTTCCCATCTTTATGTTTTTACCCGCTCACACGGATGGTATAAGAAGCTGTATGAAAAATCTGAAAATGATCTTAAATCTAACAACTGGTGGTGTTTTCCTGGGAGCTCAGGTCCCCATTCAGTGGCACTGCTGAGACCAAGTTCTGTGTCTCTAGAGGGTCATAAATTTGGTTGCTTTTATAGGCCTGATTCAGTGCATGTTTGGGCTTCCCTGGGTTTTTATATTCCTCACTAAACTCCCCACACACTTCCTGGTTATTTCTACTTCACATATTCTCCACCTCAGGTCTGTGGTTAACAGAATATGGATTTCAATTCAGATGTCCTAGACAAAAGTTCTCCAGGTAAAATAATTATTTTGCATTTTGTAGATCTGTGAACAAACAAAATACTTTGGAGACTGAGGAATTCATAGAGAAAAGTATCAAGAACTTCGCTGCTCAAATGACAGAGGAAATTCATGGCTCAGTACAGATATGAAAAGTGGTTATTTTTGCTGGAATATCTCATATGACCAAGCATTGAAACTTATTTTTGTATTATTTTGGAACAAATTTGCTTTCCTTTCAAAAGTTCACCTTCCCAACTAAAACACGTCTGATGGAATTTGTGTCCTTAATCAGAACTCGCATAGTAGAACAGTAATAGTGATCTTTACATAAACCCACATGAATCTCTGCTTTTTGTAGTAATTACTGAAGAGGTACTTGATTAGTATGCAAATACATTCAGATTATCATTCTAAAACATTTTCTGTTGGGAGTTTTTTGATTGACGTTTTGTTATGTGAGCTCTCATAAGAATTTATTACCCGAATCTTGTCTTGTTTCAATCTCCTGCTCAGTGCTCAGTGAAAGAGCATAATCCAGTCTGAATGTTTTGGGGTTGGGAGGAGGAAGTTTCAGGGGAAACTCCAAAGATGAGATCAAGTACATGGAACTCTGGAAATTCATACTAACTGAACAGCCTGCCAAAACCACCTAAATTAAAGAAAATTGCCAGTTGGACTTTTGAAACAGCTTTTATGTTGCTTTTATTGTCAGCCCTAAATGAAGAAAAAAGGCACTGACACACTGAACAAGGAGTTATTTTGGCCATTCTGGTTTGGGGCAGGACCTAGGTGACTGTGTGGGGTTTATCGTTGCTGTGCTGCTTTTAAAGTTCCTCCTTCCACTCCCTTTAATAGCGAGATGGTTTCTCCAAATACTTTTTTAAATTGACAGAGCAGAATGGGAAGATTGAGATGGGGAGGGGTTTAAAGGCAAAAGAGAGTTATTATTTCCTGCAAATCCCAAGTTCCTCATATGCCACTGAAGATACTCAGCACTTTTCACGGCACCTTATAAGTTTTAAGTTGAAAATAGCAAAGAAATGGATTTTGTAGATAAGAATGGCATCTTTGGGGAACCCAGAAGTCATATAAAGTTAGCATGAAGGACAACTCATTCACCTTTAACTCAGTGTGCCTTCTGCAATCCACTTAATATGAGTGCTGTGTGCAAATTAAGAACTGTTTTGATACAGATCAAAAAATTGCACGGATTAAAAGCATCGTGTAAATGTGTAGGGAACGTCACAGAAATACATGGAACCCCTTGCCAGTGGCAGATGTGTCCTGCTAAAAACATTCACCTGCATTTAGGTGAAATGCAGCTTGGCAGGGCAGAAATGCTGAAGGAGTCAGAATTGCAGTGGGAAGAAAGGAACTGCTGTTCTTATCTTTCCTCTTCACCCATCGTTTCTGCAGATGGAAGGAAGATCTCCAGAATCTTCTGTCAGTGGCTGTGCAGGCGAGTTAAGGCGAGCAACATGAAATCCAGCTGTGCTTTGGAAAAGTTTCTTTGTATTCCAGAGGGGTGGGTTTTAAGATTTTGTGGAAGGCAGAAATGTGAGATTGTGTTGTGGCTTTTGTTCAAGCATTTAACGTTTCTGAGCTCCTTGCTTGCTGGCACCTGAGCTGAGGGACGGCTTCTCAGCTGTTCTGGTCTCATTCCCCAAAACATAACCTGGTGTTGCAGGGCAGGGCATGTTTCCACTGCTCCTGCTTCCATTGGGTGTCCATTGCTGGGATGGTCAGGCTAAAACAAACAGATTTGGCAGCAGCAGGAATTTGTTTCAGAGGTCAGATTAGCAGCAACCTCCACATCCTGTTTTGAGGCTTTCAGGGAAGCATCTGCCAGGATGTTTTATTGCAGTCAGAATGCGCTGGGGCTGCCTTTGGAGCTCACTTTGGCTCTCAGATGTTCTGGTGTAATCTCGTACTCAGTGCTGGACAGAACTGCTGCCCTCATTCAGCTTTTTGGGCTAACAGGAGCTTTGCATCGAGGAGAGGCAGTGTTACCCACAGGGGAGAGGTGCAGTTTTAACCGCCTTGAAGAGTAAATGTCAACAAACAGTACACAGAATTAAAGGTGAGCAGTCAGGTTGGACCTCAGGGCGAGGTTCTTCCCCCAGAGGGTGCTCAGGCGCAGGAAGAGGCTCCCAGGGGATGGGCACAGCCCCAGATCTGAGAGTTCACAGAGCACCTGGACCATGCTCTCAGTCCAGGGGTTTGGTGTTCAGTAATCCTGCAAGGAGCAGGGAGCCACACTTGGTGATCCTTGTGGGTCCCTTCCAACTTGAAATATGGTAGGATTCTGTATATAAATAGATTGTCATTGGCTTGTACTTGGTTTTACAGTGTTCCTGCTGCCAGAGAGAGCTCTGGGGGAAAAAAAAAAAAAAAAAGAAAAAAAAAATCAATGCACAGGCTGTACAGCTTCTGCATCCCCATTTTTCACACCACTCTTAGTTCTAATGTTACTTCCCTGCAGACATGACCTGAAAGCTAAAAATTTACCTAAAAATCATTTACAGCATATCATTTTTACTAAGCTGAAATCAGCTGCTCTATAAAATTGCACAAAGCACATTATTTTAATGTATTATTTTGGCCTGATGGGCCTGGGTGGATAGATAGCTTGATCTTGAGAGCAATGTTATCTTAAAGTGAGCAGCACTATTTCCACAAGGTCACTGGGTTAAAATTCTTCCATGCATTTTCCTATTCTGGGCTTTTTTGAAGGAGTGCTTGAGGGGTTCAGTTTTCTGTTTGATCAGAGTAGAGGGTTAAAGGTCTGCAGATTTTAATGAAGGTGCCCTTTTTCTTTCTAAACTCTTTACTGTACATACCAAGACATAGTTTTTTGCTCTGCGTTTTCTTAAAAATTAGTTACTGCCCCATAGGAAATGCCTAAATGGATATTCTGCATGATGTTTTCCTTATATATGTAAAATCATTTTATTTTGTCTGAATTATCATCTAAGTTTACTTTGTAATTCCTAAGGGTTATCAGATGATCATTAAATCTTGATTTTCTGTCAGGAAGAATTAATAATCTTGACTTCTGAACGAATTTAGAAGCAATAGGGGATTGGAGTCAAATATTTGAATACCATTTCAGTGTTAAATCAGTTATTCATATTTCAACTTAGACTTACTGATAGATAAAAAAATAAATTCAATTCATAAATCCTTCTTTGCATTTTAATATTTTATTTTTTACCTACCCCCACAACTGGGTGAGGATTGCTGCTCGAGCATCCTGTGTTCAGAACATGCTTTCATACACATTCTAGCATGGAATTTATGTAGCCATGTGCATGCATCATATATAACGCTGTCTTAAAAATCAGCTGTGTAAAAGAAAATAAGAGTTGGTTTGTGGGTGAATTGGTCAACTTTAAGATCAGGAAAATTTAAGTTAAAGGCCAGACTTTCATATTGTGGCACTGCCTTACTGGAAACTTCCACTTGAGAGCCTGTGCTGCTGGTTATTCTCTCTTGTGCTTACTGTAAATGGCTGTGGTTTTATTAATTAGTTATTGCTTCACTCCTCACTCACAAGGACCTCTGCAAGAAAAATCAATGCAGCTGCAGACGTCTCAGAGGTGTTTGTAGCCTGCTCCTGGTCTGTGTGTGTCTGGGTTGAGGCGTCAGTGCCCACGGAGCCGCATTGTCCCACGCGTTTCGCTCCGGTGACAGCCCTGGCTGCTCCTGTGGGCACGGGGTGTTCATCCTCTCGTGGCCTGGCTTTGTATTCACCTCGTACAGGAGGTCCTTCCTTTCTCTGCTTTCTTCACTCTGGTTTTTTGTTTAACTTACACAGGCTGCTGCACAGCATTTAATGTCCTCTCTGATGCTCTGTGAAAATGTTTTTCTCATCTCTGTTATTCCAGTTAATTAATTTCTCTGCCTAGTTTTTCCTGCTGTGACAGATTCCTGATCAGCTCTTCTGAAAGCCCCGTGTGTGCCCCATAGGTGTTTGTGTACAGATCTGCACACAGAGCACACAGCACAAGTGTGCGTGTGTGCCACGGATTATGGACGTGTTTGTAGCTTCAGGCTTGCAGTCTTTACAGGGTTTTGAACCCATATGTCATCCCGTCTGTCCTTTGAAAATAAATAAAATTTCTTTCCTGCATTTTGTTGTTCCTTCTGTGTTTGGCCCGAGCTTGAGGACACAATATTCAGCCCCCAGTGATTTTCTGAATCTAAATCATGTTTCAGTTTCTCTAGTCCAGTTTCAAAAAGCCGTGGACTAAAAGCAAAGTTGTGTTGTGAATTCAGTCTGAATAAGTGTTTTAAATTCTAGATCCAGTGACATTAATTAATTAATTAAGTGGCAATGAATCCTTTCGTGAATAACAAGCAGGTTTACTAGAAGCTATGGGAAAATATTTAGTCAGAAGGTCAAAATTAGTCTGGTTTGCTGTCATGAAGGTTAGTTTATCTTATTCTGCTTTCCTGTTGATTGTACAGTCTTTCTATAAAAATTAATGTTTGTACTTTCTAGAATAAGAGCTATTTTTAGTAATGCTTTGCTGATTTTTAGGCTTTTTTGCCATTATATCTCTAAGACAAAGCTTCTGCCCTGAACAAGGGCTTCCTTGGCAGATGCAATTTTCAGTGGTGACTGAAAGTTACTCCACAACTCCAAGAAGCAGCGGAAAGATGATTAGGACAATTTATACCAACTAGTTGATTCTTTCCTTGAAGTTGCCCTGTAATTTATTTTGTTTCCAATTTTAGCATGTGTCAGAAAAAGCAGAGCTAAAGTTGCTTGTGCTTCGTGTTTTCAGAGCACACGCACTTGAGAGACATCTGTCAGTCACTGCAGCCCTTGCAGATACCATCTTTGCTATAATAAGGCCACAAAAAGTAACAAAACAACACAAAAAAAAGCCACCACATCACGAAGCAGTCTGATGGGCTTTTTTTTCCTTTGGTTTCTTCTAACTTCTGCATTTCCTTCTGCTTTCCGTGCTGACTTTTCTCAGTTACGTGTTTTCCTCTGGTACACACATTCACAAATCAGTGACATCTCAAGGATTTGTCAAAACTTGCTGCTTTTCTTGGAACGTCCTTACTTGCTGTTATGGAGCTGATTCTGTCAGCCTCATGTTTCTCTGGTGAAGTCCATCAGCAGTCTTATTAATCAAATTAAGGAGGGGTAACTAAGCTTTCCCAGTCTTCTGCTTTCCTTCCCTGCTCCTTCCCTACCCTTGCCCAGCTTCCTCTCTGGGTGTTCTGCTGAAGATGACAGGAGATGATCTCAGGAGCTGATTTAGGGGTTCCATAAACCTGATTATGGCTGTTGTAGTTGTGGATATAGTAGTAGTAATATTTCGCATCTCTTAAATTCTGGGTCATTACTGGTAGTTTTGGGAATCCTGCTTCTACCATATCTTCTGAGTCCTCAGCAAGGGGTGAAGATCCCCTATCTGGGTTTTTGGTTTATTTTTTCAGTGTATGCTGTAGCCTGTGGGCATATGTTAACTATTTTAAGAATGAAGCTAAATAATAGATGTTAATTTATTTTAATTTCGTACAGTTATTTATGAAGAAGTCTCACTGAAGAGTTCTGGCTTAAGCTTTGAACAGATTAGAAATGATAAATTGGCAAAAAAAAGCCCTTTCCTTTTTGAAAAATATCACTGAAACCGGAGCCTTGGCATTTAGAACTGCTAAGAGTGTGGATGTAAATACTAATGACAGGCCAAAAATAACTAATGTTAATACTTATTATTTCTGAATCCCTGACATGTGCTTGCCAAGAATCGGTGAGTTGATAGGGTGTGAGAAATGTTTGAAGGGGCTTTTGGAATTCATCTCGTGCAGCTCCTGCTTGGAGCAGGATTAGCCCCACGCTGATGGAGCCAGCTGGGAGCTGTTTGTCAGAGCAGCTCCTGCAGAGCTGCCCCGCTCCACCCCGGGTGCCCGTCCCAGCTCTGCCCTGTGCTCCTTGGCTCCAGCACTGCTTTCCTGCCACTGAAGCTGCAGCTTTGGGCTGCTGGCTCTTGTTTTACCTTCTGCCCGTGACCAAGAAGCGTTTGACTCCGGTTTTGTGGTTCACCTGCAGGCAGCTGCAGGTTGTTGTTAGATCCCTTCTCTGCCCTTCTCTTCACAAGAGCCAGCCAAGACCAAGTCCTTCAGCCTCTTTGTAGTCCACAGGAACAGTCACCTCACAGGTCACCTGAAAGACAAAGCATGACAAAACATCTTAATAGACTGAATTTTCTTCCTTTCTTACAGATGGAGCCTGTGGGACATGAATCAATTTGGGGGTTTCGTATGAAAAGTAGATTTTGCGAAGGCAGGGGATTGGAGACATGAGAATCAATGATTTTAGTGAATTATCTGAATGTGGGCAATATTAGTATTATAGATTAAATACAAATTTTGTAGGATAAGAATTAGTGTCTGGTTACATCAGTTGTCAATTACAGGCAGGGAGCTTTTTAATTGCATAAAGCCAGACTGGATGATTAAGCCATTTTCAGAGAGAAAGAAGGAAAGACAGCTTAACTTGTGGCTAAACTACGAGGATTAGACCCAGCATATCCAGGGCTAAGTGGTTTGCTTAAATGCTGACTCTGTGTTTGACCTTGGATTTTTTAAAGATACTTAGTGAGATTTTCAGCACCACTGAGATGTACAGGAAATAATTCTGCCAGACATCTATCACTGGGAGCGAGGGGGTGAAAAACCTTCATCCATTCTCTATGCTGCAGTGGCAACAGGAGTGGAAACAGCGTTGCTGCTTCTTGTCGGGGGTTGGCTTTGTGAATTTTTGGGTGTTGGAGTCACGGTGCAAAGATCATGCTGCTTTGCTGGATTAGTTTAGACAAGATCTGAGCTTTTGGAAGGATGCCTGCTTGTTCAGAGCAGCCTTCTGCGCCCCACTCCCAGCCGTGGTACCACCCTTCCATCCAGAGCAGCACTCACTTGGCTTCTCCCACTTATCACTCTTCCATACACTCACCTTTCTTCTCTGGAGTGGCTGGATTGTTGTAAAACAGCTTGGGGAAAATCAGATTGTACCCGTGGATTTTACTGCTCTGTAAGTGAACTGTGAAGTTAGCTAATGGTCTAGTCACAAAAATAACAGTGCAGTGCATTTCTTACAGGCTGCCAGAGGTATTATTGGGACTTAGTTGGGTGTAAGTTATTTTTCTCAGCACCAAATTGGTGTGAAGATCCTCCCTTTTTCATTTTTTGTTTTTTAGAAACCTGAGGGGTTGCTGGTGACACAATTTAATATGCAAAACACTCTTCTCTCTGTCACGAATCTCACCAGATAGCTCTTGGCAAAGTGTGGTTAGGATAAACCTGTTAAATATCCTCATTCACGCACAAAAATCAGGAACCCCTCGTGGTTACTGTTGCTTTGCTTTGTTTTTTGCAAGGATTCTGAAACTTTATATCACATTTCCTTATTATTCCCCAAAGAGGTGGACACTTAGCAGCACACTGAACCTTTTCTGCTTCATCTTGTGAAGCAGAAATAAATCACTGGAAGTGAAATTATTTGAAAAAACAATTTGATTTTGAGCAAACTTAGAAGAAACTGAGACAAACTCAAAGTAGCTGGGAAGTGTGCCAAGTCAAAATAATCTGTGAATATACATAGATATTTCATAATGAAATCTTGCAGTGTGCTGTTAGTGCCTTACTAAAGCTGAGAGATCCGGTGGAGGCAAATGAGGATGGAATTCACGTTGTCAGCAGCACAAAACGCTCCCCTCGTAGCCCCTGCCTCGTCTGCAGGGATGGCCCTGGACAGGGAGCATCCAAGAAAAAATGAAAATTATGTCAGTGCTTAAAAATCTTCTTAAGGAGGAAGAATTAATATCTTGTGTAATAATGTATTTTCAGAAAATTTAGAGGGTGCTGGAGCCCTATCGCTCTATGTATTTGCCCTAAACCTGACTTCTCTGTTTGAAAAAGGCTTCGGGAAAAGTGCTGGAAAAGGTTCAATATTACATTTCATTGTTTTGTAAAGGAAAAAAGTTTTGGTTCTTCATTTAGTCAGTTTATAAGGACTTCAATTAATATTCATTTTATTGGGTTTTGAGAACATTTTTAGACCTTTATCTTTGTACTCGGATTTCAGATGGCAGAGATTTTTGAAATGCTCTGAGAGTGCGTTTAAAATATTAAAATTTACTAGATTTAGTAACGCCTTAAGTAGAGTCTTTAAACTGCAAAACCAGAATTGTTTTCAGCTGCTAATCAGTGTTCCAAGACCCACATGTGACCAGTAATGGGGTGATAACCATTTTGACTGAGTTATGGCGAAGCTTATGAATTTCCAGAGACCACACCAGCAGTCATTACCTATGTTAAAGAAAAAGCAGAAATCAGCTATTTATCATTTTTGCAGTGAAACTTTGCCTGTTAAAAGACATAAGTTATTGCTTCTCTAAAATACACATTTATGAACACAGATATAAACTTATTTTAAATGATGCAAAGCATTTTTATTTAACTTTTGGAAGCTCCCCTCTGTGGCCAGGTTTGTTCGTGTGGGTGAGAATGCGGAAGAAAAGGGATGATCTTTTTAAAGAGCTGAGGTTCACAGACCTTCCAGCCTGATGCAGATTTTTTTAAAGGCCCCCTGCTGTACTTTTCCTGTTCAAACTCTTGACTCATTACCTATTTTAAGGATCTGCTGTGCCCTGAAGGTGCTGTGACATTTACTAATCCTTCCCGCTGGACTTTGCAGATATTGTGGCTCTCTCACGCTGAGCTAGACTTGAAGTGCATAAGGCTTGGGTTTGAATTAGAACTCAAAACAAACCCAATAAATCAAATTGCAGTTAGTGCTTTGACTCTTCTTTACTGGTGTTCCAGGGGTATTTAACTGTATTCTTGTAAAAAAAATTTAAAAGGCATATGAAAATACATTGCATACTCAAGAGTATTTATCTTCCTTGGATTTTTTCCCACCTGTACTGAGATACCATTTTCAGCCCTCTGCAAGCATGCTGCTTTATGAAATAGTTATTTGCCTTAAACTGAGTCAGTAGAACTCTTGGAATGTAAGTAGCCAGATTTGCATAGTTTGTGAAAAAAAAAACAACTCTGTAACAAACTTTGTAGTAAACCTTTAGAAAATGTTTCATCTACAGTTTGCTTTTCTGCTAGTGCTGAGTAGGAAATTCCAAAATCACAGATGTGAATTTCATAGAATTAAAACAACCCCGTATTTAAAAAAGTTCCCATCCTCACAAAAAAGTCTCTAGAGATGGCATTCTGTATCCAAAGCCTAGAAAACTTGCAAGTCGAGTTGTTAAGCTGCAATACAGGCTCTCTTTTATTTACTATTGCAGCTTTTTGCTGATTTCTATTGAAATATTAGGTTGGAAAATTGGAGAAGTTTGCTGATCTCTTTTGGGTTTTTTTTTCATTCATGACAAACAGCTGATGAAGCACTTTAAGAGCATCAAAAATGCCTTTTTTTTTTCTGTAAGTTTCCGTAATTGTTTCCTTGAGTATCCAGTGCCAAAGAAGTACTTGGACAGCAGCAGGAATTATCGTCAACGTGCAGCAAAGTCTCGGCCCCGTTTTATAGAAAATTCTGTCTAGAGCATCTATTTAAGGAGGATACAAACAAAAAAGGTAACGTGTCCTTTGATCAAACGTTTAATTCAACAAAATGGGCTTTTCATTGCGAGCTCTGCGCTCTGAGTCGCTCAGCCCTGGTGCACGACGGACCAGCCGCTCGTGGTTTCCATTGGTTTGGCTTCAAAAGCAAACAGGATCCTTGGCTTTGGGAGTCCTGAGGAAGCACAAGGAAGGGTGATGGTGAAAAGGCCACCGTGCCCAGTGAATCCCAAAGAGGTGTAAACTGTTAACACACTGACTTTGTTATTTCTGAAGATGAAACTAGTTCAAGCGTGAAAAAATATTCCCTCGGATGAGATAGAAGGAGCTTGTGGTTAAAAGTGTTTATATACAGCAAAACATAATTCTAAAGGACATTACCAGCTTTAGGCAAAAAATATCTGATGGATTAATGTGATTTTAGTGGCACTAAGGATGTATTTTCCTAATCATTTTATCCAGCAGCAAAAATTTGTGTAAGTTCCGACTCTCTCCCACCCCAGAGAGAAACTCCTGACTGTTTTCTTTCATCCAAATTCGTAATTTCCCTGTCTGTGTGGTAAAACTAGCTTTGGAGTGGTGCTGTAAACCAGATCTCTAGATGGGAGCAAAACTGGAAAGAAAAATAATGTTTATTTTGTGGCACAAAACATTATTCTCAAGTCTAAAGGCATCCAAGAGGTGATGGGGAATTCCGAAGTCTCTTCCACGTGACAGTGGAAATGATTCCCCAGCAGGGCTCACCCTGATTAGCGAGTCAGGCCCTGAGTGTTGGGGAGGTGCTTGAGGCCAGGATTTGTCCCCAGATGAGTTGCTCGTTTTTGTGCCCTCAGCAGTGACCTGTTCTGAGCCCGTTCTGCTCCCTCAGACTCAGCCAAGCTCCCCTTGCCTCATCCTTCAGTCTCCCTTCAGCCTGGAGAAGGGCGAAGAGCAGAGTTTAAATTCCAGACTCCTCCTGAGCGTCTCGGTGTGAGGTGGTGTTGCTGCTTCCCCCGCAGCCCAGGTGGATGGGAATTTATTCCTCCAAGCTTTCCATTCCCACGTGCTGTGTGAGCTGAGGGAGTGGCCTGGTTTCGTCCCACTGCATCAGGAGAGAAAAACTCGGTGATTGTCTGACCCATGGTTGTTCAGGGTTTGGAGCAGCACATAAAATGACACTGCTCAGATACAAGGATTGATAGAGAAAACTATTTTGAGCTATTTAGGGACACCTTGTTGCCCTCTCCCAGCATTAACTGCCTCTGGGCTTTTATTCTTTGTTTGAACATAAAGGGTCAAATTCTGCTTTATGTGAGCACGGGGTTCGCACATTGAATCATAATGGAGTTGTCCGTGTTCAGCCAAGAAAGAAATTAGACTCCTAAGTTCTTCAAAGTTATTATATTTTACCTCAGAGCCTGCCATATGTAGTCTAAATTACTTTCTTGTATGAATTATTTTAATAAGAAACTGTTTAACATCCACATAACCTGCACATGCAAATAATATAGATTAAAAGTCACTTTCAGGATGGAGTTATTCTCAGTTGGGGTGTGCAGAGAGGTAACAGGTGGTGGTGAGATCATCTTGCCAGGCTGGAACAGGAGCTTTTCTTTCGTGTTCTGTGGTAAAATGCAGATGGGCACAGAAGACCGTGGCCTGTGCCAGCCGGTCATACAGGAGTGATGTCGTTTTAAGTTTTCTCATAGCATATTCAATTCCACTTAAATATTGCAAAATGCTGAATTGTAAATGTTAACCTAGCCATGAATAAAAAATGCTGATATTTTATTTAATCAAAAAATAATTATGGATATTCTGCCTTTATTGTATTATTTAAAATATTTCATTTTACATGTAGGCTACAAGTTATTGCAGAATGGGTTTTATATATATTTATATATAAAGAGAATTTTTTTTCTGATGCATAAAAAATACAGGAGACTGACTTTTGCGGGCTACAAGGAATATTGTCATTGTCCGGGCATGGAGAAAATCTAGTTTACATGAACCAGCAGGAAGTACTTGCTTTTCAGGAGTGTTACCCAACTCCAGTTTTGAGAGAATTGCCTTTGGAGCAAAGAGAGCTTTCCCTTTCCTCAGTGTCTTTGTGCTCATTACCCCGGGGCTCTATGCAGGGCACAGAGCAGTTGTGCACGGGAGATGTGGCTGCAGCGCTGGAGCTGCTGCCGGAGGAACGAGCGGCGGAGGTGGGGCGGTCCTGGCGAGGCTCTTTAATAAAATATTGTGTGGAACTGCTGGAAAGCTTCCCCTTTGACTTTCATCTGTCAGCTTTTGAGGGCAGCTTTGGGAAGGAATTGGTATTGACTTCCATCAGGCAGTTTCGGAGAGGAGGTGAAGAGCTTTCTCTCCTGACTTTGTGTGTTTTGTCAAATCGAATCCTTCCGTTTGAAGTGCGAAGTGAAGGCTGATGTCAAGAAGCGCCTTCAGCACAAGCTGGTGCCGGTCTCTCGCGACTTCCTTCCTCCTTCAAAGTATTGGATGGGGTTGGGAAGTGATGGCAATGTGGCCGGACAGAAACACGTTTAGTGCAGGCTCAGCAGCCACTGCGGCTCGTTAGTGGGGGGAGGCGAGGGGCAGGGGAGCGCTTGGGTGTCAGCCTGATTCTTTTAAGGGCAAGCGCGGTGGGACGAGAGGACGCGAACTCCGGGGCTCCCTGTGCACTTCGAGTTCAGAACCTATTACTGTCTTTGTCTCCTTGTCCCGGTTTGTAACCTCACAGTCAACTCACTTCCAAAGCAAGCACAAATTGTAGGAGTGGAAGTGTTAATAGGGGAGCTGGGAATAGGGCATTTTGGAAGCCATTTTAAATTACATTATTGATGGAGAATGCAGTGTATCAGCATCAGACAAACCTGTTTGAAATGTGAATGCGTGTTTTTTGCAGTGTCACACACTTGTCCTTAGCAGTGAAATAGCAGAGGCAAGGAAAACAGGGAAACCCATCTTTCACATCAGCAAACCTGTCCTCTCTGACATGAAGTCTTCTATAGTAGAGGCTCAGCTTTTACTTTTGGACAATTACTAAAAGCGTGTGTGTAGTCATGAAAGAAGAATCACAAATCTCTGTGTTTCGAGATTTGGATTCTCTCAGTACTGAAGCAGACAATTCATTTACTCTGAAATTTGCTTCGCCCTTCTGATTCATAAGCTAAATCTTTTCACTGTATAGGAGAGGTTACAAATGAGAGGTTCAAGGGAAAATATATCTGAACCAACGTAGTTTTATTGCCGTGGATCTCTTTCTTTTTCTTTGTTCCTGTTACTTAGTCCTGACCTTGCTGGGTTTGACACATCATATCACGTGTCTTACTCTTTTTCTTGAGTTGTTTTATGAAGTACTTTCATTTGTCTCATTTGGCTTAAAACAAATCATACGTTCGTGTCCTAAATGTTTCACTAGTCAGAATAATTAAGTTGATCAGGTCTGGGAGCATTGGAAGGAAAATAATAGGGTCATTGAAGCATTCAGGCTCTAATGGGAACCTGAGTTCATTCAGATATCAAATCTAATAATTGCTTTACACCTGTACACACACTCCCAGTGAGCGAGTTCACATGAAAGCTTTAGTGGTTTCCATCCTCTGTTTCGAGGGAATATCAGTCCTGTTTTTAAAACGCTTTTTAGGTTGTTTTGACTTTTCTCAACTTTGTTCTTGTTTTTATATATCAGTTGTAGCTGAGCTGATTGCTCCTCTTTATGCACTGGGAAATATTTTCACACGACAATCTCTTATTAAAAGCATGATATGATTAATGTATTGCAAATCAGATTTAATAGCAATCAGAAAACTGAGAAGACTATCATCGGAGTTTCACTGCTATGAAACAATTTATTAGCCAATTTAAATGCACTGTATACAATTTAACAGTATTCAAAGGCTGAAACTGAGCTTCTACATGATTATGTGTACAGCACAGCAGAAGGATTGTTGGGATATTCATAGCCATGATTGCTCCTTGAAAAAGGCAATTTCATAAGAATGAGGTAAAAATCAGTATTACTTTGTGAGATTTAATGGGAAATGAAGCAATAATTGTAACTCCTCAGTTTAACTAAATTCTGTCATAAATCTCCACAAATGCCGGTGGTACAGGCTGTCACAAAAATCCGAGAAAATTTCCTCACAATCAAGAATAAAAAAATACTGCCTAGGAAAATGACAGCAATTCATAGCAGGTTTCAGTCCATTCCAGCCTCACATGCTGGTCACAGTGCTGCTTGTTATTGGAGGGATTTGAACCTGATGCAATCGTTCCTCTTCATCTTCTTTTTATTTTCCCACCTTTATAAGTTTACTTCTCAGCTGAGAATTCAAACTGAAAAAGAAATGGGAAATGGCTGTATGTGTGCCTGCATTGTCCTGACATGAAGGCCTATTTTTCTCTGTAATTTTAAAGGCCAATTACCCTTGGAGGAAAGGAGGAAAATAGATTGATTTGTCTTGTAACCCCTGAGGCAGGCATGTGTTGTCTCCTGCTAAGGCTTTTCCACTGCAACTCTTGTGGAAGAGCTTTCACTGCACATCCCAAGTGGTGCTATTAGCAAAGAAAGCAAAGTCAAATTAAAATATTAAATAGATCGTTTAAAGGTTTAAGGAATCTTATCTTACTGGGCCAATTCTGTCTTTGTTTTTTGGGTTGTTTTGAAATCTTGAGGCCTGGAGTAAGCAATTGTAAAATTTACTTTAAACTGATTACTTGAAAATAGGGTTTCCAAATCCATTTTCATCCTACAAATGCTAAACTTCAGCTCTAAATAGGGTAAGTATTTATTTCTGTATTGGAATTATGATACAGATGGCCAATATCCTCAATTCTGGTTGCAGAAGTGTGACTTTTATTGTGCTGCCATGCTGTATTGACTGTGGTCACAGCTGGATTGCGCTGAGCTGGTAAATGTCATCACACATGCCATTTAGCATTAAAACTTCCCACATTATTCCATTTTAAAGCATTTTTGTGTCTAACACACAGGACACAAATAAATGGGTTTTCTACTGATGTTCTGCATTTTCATACGACTCAAAGGCTACAATTAACAGTGCCCAGCAAGCTGGGTCTGAGTGGCAGCACAAAGATTAGATGTGTCTTTGTTCCCTTTTAATCTGAGTAAAACTCTTTTGTGTCAGGGCTTAAATTCTTTAACTCTCTGTATTTTAGACCTGCTTCTGTACTGCAGTGCTTCTGGGTATTAACAAATTTATTTAGCAAGTTAAAGGGAATCCAAACAGCCACGTATCTTCTCCATGAGAAATTGTTCACTCAGAATAGTCTGGAAACCTTAAAATGAAGGTGCTGTGTGTTACCTAAATGACTTCACAGCTTTGAAGCCACTATTTCTGAACAGAACACAACACTCCTGACTCCTGCAGATAACTCAGGAGATGTGTGTTGCTGCTTTTTTCCTGAGGAGGAACCATTCAGTCTTCAGAGACGTCCTTTTAAGTGCTGCAGTTCTCCTTGGTGCTTTTTCTTCCTCCTTATTTCTTCTAAAACCTTTCCCTACTCCTCAACACCTTACAGATCAATATATTTGTAAATATCCTGGTAACCAGGCCAGGAACATATTTTTGAAATTATTATACGGTCAACAAATGATGCCTTTATAATTAATGTGTTCAGATGTGCTATCTTGATTTTGGGGGGCTTTAAAAAAAAAAAAACAGTAAAAGAGCAAACACCAAAAACCTGCTCTTTTTTTGGCCTAAGGGTAAGTTTCTGTTTCTAGATCATAACATTTATAAACCCAGGTTATCACTCAGCTTTCACATGAAAGTCTTGACCTAAACCAAAATAAACCAGGATTTATAGAATTTGACCTTACAGCTCCAGGGTTTGCTTGAAATCTCAATGTTTTCTCTGAAACTGATGCTAAAATAACCTTTTTAGCTGTCATTTAAGTTCGATTGTCAAGAATTTGAGATTCTGTTTAGCAAAAAAACCAAGCTGAGAACAGGAATGTTGGATCACTCGATCTGTTCTCATTTTTGGTTACCAAATATCAAATCCAAGTGAGTGTCAGATGCCTCAGTGGGATTGTTATAAAGGGTCTAGTTCAGAATTTGCCAGGCATGTGCAGGGTGCCTGTTTAGGCTGAAATAAAACTGGATTAAACACTTAAAGATTAAAAGAAAACATATTAACTGTACAGTTTCCCTTAACCCAGTTAGGAAAGTGTTTTATTTGCTTGTTTCATCTCCTGGCAGTAACGATCCTTTGTAAAGAGCTGTTTCTGAGCCCTCCCTGCATTGTTATTTTGGCTCCATTTCTCCCATAACTGATTCTTACCTTATTGCTATTTTTTTTCTATATAGGCCATGCATTCTGAAAGATCAATTTGAAATCAAATCTCACAGAGATGGACTGAGTCTTAACAGAATTGAGGTTCGGAGAGCCATTTTCTCTCAAAAAGGCTTTTGCTGCAGACAGCGACAGCAGTTTTGAAGCTCTTTAATTTCCTCTCCTGGCTTTCTTCTCAGCTGGGATCCCCAGGAATGTCAGAGGGACAGGCCAGGCAGTACCACAGGCAGCTGGGTATGGATGGACTTCCCTGCTGGTTTGCTCTGGATCAGTTCTGCTTCTGCCTCAGGTTCTATCAATTCCATTTTCCAAAAAGATTTGCCTTTCATTGTTGGGAAACTAAAGCTGATGAAGGTGCCTGCAGTCCATAAAGGAAAATAATAATAATAAAGTTAATTTTTGTCCTGGGTTGTTCCTTCAAGCAGTGGGTAATATGCTGTTGCAGCAATTGATAAATTGGCTTCAGTTTCCCCTGTGCTTGGGTAGCTCAAGGAGAAAACTGGAGGCTCCCCAGGCTCAGGTGAACTGAGTTTAACCTAACTTGTCACAATTTTAATCAATGACACTGGAGAGAAAATACTGAGTTATCCTGATCAGAAAAAAGTGGTACTTGTAACACTCAGGTTTTCACCTTTTTCCATAGAGCAAATGCCAGTGTCACTGTTATTACAGATGAAGTGTTTGGTCCTTGGAATCCATCTGTTGCGATAGTTTATCCATTTGGAACTTACTTAAATGAGTAGTTTGCTCATTTTTTCTGTAATCATCCCATACCTGTAGGAAGTTGTCTTGCTCTTCTGACTGCTTTCCCTGTTTTCTGTGGCACTTGCTGCAGTGCTGGGGACTGCATGAGTATTTTTCCTCTGGTTCCTCATGAAAACAAGATGTGTTTCAGTAGGATTTCCTAGTGAACAAGATTTTACATGAATGAAGAAATGAATGTTTGATGTAAAGGCTTTCACTGATTCCCAAAGGCACGGGCCATACAAATTCCCTTACAGCATGCATTTCTGTCTCTTCTGCATAGTCAAAACTATTTCAGAAAGATGAGATTTTAAATATTTTATTAATTGCTGAGAGTTCTACCTTCTTGCTATGATCATTTTCAAGGCAACTCAAACCAGTACCTCCTTTCTCTGAGCATTAAACAGCTTTTATTATTATTGTCAGCTGTGGAAAGGTCACTTCCTTCACCTTGGGGAGGTTATTCAGGAGGGGAAAAGGAGCCAAACAAGGTCCCAAGCCCAAGGTAGTAGTTTGTAATACATTTATAGTTTTAGTATCAAGGCTGAGAGATAATGATATAAGAGAACTTTATTTCTTGTTACAGGATAATGCAAATTCCAATCAGGTAGCTTTGAGGTATGGTTTTATAGACTCTGTCTTTTCCATTATCAGATATCTCGGTGTCGTGACCAGTCCATTTGACTGCACAACATCTATATTATTACTAGCATTGATTGCTCATGAAAAATAGGGTTTATAATTAGGAGAGCATAAAGTTACTACCTGGAAGAGTGGATAAGAAGAAAATGAAATGAAAAAGTCACTTAATCTTAGTGCTGCAGTTCTGCAAAGTACCATTTATTTTTCTCCTCATATAACTGAGTTCCATGTTGATAACAAGGCACTGAGTTAATAAATCTGTGGCAGCTATTGAGACTTCTCTTTTAATAACAGAGCTAATGAAGGAGCGTTAAGGAAAGGAGAAATACATTTTGCAGGGTTTATTCCCATCTTGGTACTGCACCGAGTGCAAGAAGACTCGAGCAAGGAATTGGTTTTGTTACAAAGTCCCAATTATTTCTTCCAGTGGGGGTGTAACGTTTGCATGGTCACCATTGCATTCCAGGGTTATGTGTACTAAAAAGGAACTGCTGATTGGATTCCTCAGCATTTCATTTTGTATTTACTTCATTTTCATTCAATCCACCTAGCTAAAAGGTGAAGGTTGTTTTGTGATAAAAAACCTGCTTTGTTTTCCATTTTAATCCTTTGCTGTTCTACTTCTCATGCTCTCAGAAAAGATCCATTCAGCAGATTGAGAGGCCACTTTTCAGGTCATGTGTTCACTTCTGAGATAGATTATAATGTCTGCAACAGGAGCAGTGTGGGTGTGCCCTGCTTTTACAAGAAATGGACTTCTAAGATTGAAGTGAGAAATAAAATTTTCTTCCCTGTAGGCAGGGTTTACATAGAAGGCCTGGCTGGTGCACACGGAACCTACTACCGAGTTTTCTAGTCATGTTTGCATGTTTTCCAGGGTACACCCGAGCCTTTGGGCAATGATTTTTTGCTTCATTTTAACTTCTTTTAACTTACTCTTATTTTCCCTCTCCATCCCCCCATAATACAGGGAAATAGTTTTACCATTTATTGATGTTATAGTTAATTTTATGCCGGAATAGTCAGTCGTGTTTATAAGCCAGACTTGCTTTGTGTTGTGTTCAGTGTGGTCTGTTACCTGAAAAAGGTAAATACAGATGTTGGAGATAACTGAATGTGCTTGTTGAAGGTGATATAAATTTATTGATTCTTAAAAATTCTTGCTCAGGTAAGTGAAATGCCAGCCCAATGCAGTATCATATCTAATATGAAACCCTTTGTTTTAACTTAACACATATATGTTAAGAAAATACTTTTAACTTAACACATATGTGTTAAGAAAATACTTTATTATTACCTGAAGAAGGAAATTATATTGTTTTACAACTTTGTTTTGTGGTTTTGTGTTTTCCCAAAGTCCCGGCCCAGTTGTGCAATTACAGGAGAAGTTGAACTGTCACTTGCAGAAAATATTTGTCTCTACCATGATGGAAAAAAAAACCTGAAAGGAGAAAATTTTTAAAAATTTAAAAAAAAATCAACAGTTCTTAGACTTTCTTAATCCGTTTTTGACCGATATAGTTGATGGGCTAGAAATTTTATGAAGAAATAGTCTGGTGTTGAAGGCACTCATCCCCACTGAGAGCAGGTATCGCTGGACTCTTCAGTATTGGAGGAGCAGCAGCACATTGGAGTTGAGGACTTCCCTTCTTTTGTGCTTTAATTGCCAGTGCTTGGTGACACTGCAACCAGTGTGGAGATTTATTCCCATGCAAAACAGATTGACTTAGGGTAATTTGAATACTTTATGCATGGCTAGATTCATTAGGAAAAGGAGGCAAGGCAGAACTATAAAAAGAACTAATAATCTTGCTAAAGGAGCCGTTAATTCCCCGTAGCATTGGAGACACTTCCACTGAGCAGGGAAAGAGGCTGATTTTGCAGAGCCCGTGCAGTCTCCACGGGCAGCCTCTGTTCTTTGTCCAGAAGCAGATCAGAGGGATGACTTCCTTTGTCTTATTTAATTGCCTGGCCCGTTTCTGGCTTTGCTGGGTGAGAGCGG
The DNA here is from genome assembly GCA_013400235.1 of Oriolus oriolus. Classification (NCBI taxonomy): domain Eukaryota; kingdom Metazoa; phylum Chordata; class Aves; order Passeriformes; family Corvidae; genus Oriolus; species Oriolus oriolus. The sequence continues at coordinate 230,187 of VXBT01003517.1, read as the reverse complement.
AGTCGTGCAGTGACGGAGGTGGGACGGGACCTCTGGAGGTCACCGTGGCCACCCACTCTGCTCGGGCTGGTTCCCTTGTCCAGGACAGGGATTGAGCATCGCTGAGCACGGAGACTCCCCAGCCTGCTGGGGCAGCCCACTGCAGTCCCCTTCCGAGTCAGGAAGAGTTCCCAGATTGTGTTTGTACCCCCAGACGTGTGGTGGTCCCGAGCTCTGTGCCCAGACCTGAGCGTGGCACTGCCAGGGGCACAGGCTGGGGTGGGCTGGGCGAGCAGAGGGAGCTGAATCTTTGGGAAAAGCCGAGAAAACTGGAGTGCCTGCAGTGTGCCTGGCAGATGTTTGGCTTCTGAGGTGACTTCTTTATGAAATGCCAGCCTGTGTAAAAGTCGCAGCCGTGATTTGGGCCATGCTGGTGCTGCAGCCATGGAGGGGCTGGAGTGATGCGGAGCAGCACCTGAACGGGACGGGAGGGAATAGGAAAGACAAAGTCAAAAGGAAGAGCCACCAAAAAAAAAGAGAAAGTTTTCATGGCAGGAACTCATTGTCAAAAAGAAAGATCCAAACCTGCAGAACACTAAGTGGGGGTCAGTCTTCTGCCTCTTTGTGTGCGTGTGTGTATTCATCGCTTTAAAATTTTATTGTGAAGGCATTTAGGAGTGTGGCTGGTACTCACTGATTGTTTTCCTGTGATAGAGACGTATTTATTATTCATTGCAATAATTATTGTGTAGTATTTTATACGAAAAGTTGTTCACATCGCACAATCAGGAAATGCTTAGGAAGTGGCTGATTTAACTGTTCTGTTTTTAACTCTGTACCAAATTATAGTGGACGGTGTTTGGGCTTTTAGGCTTGTAGCATCTCCCAGGTTTTCACCACTGCACTGGTCAGTGTATTCTCATGAACCTTGAAATGTATTTTTCCAGAGATTCTGTGCATCAATTATTTATAAAATTTGAAAGGTTTTTACCCAGAATTTTATTTATTGTGTGCTGTTTCCAAGGGGACTGTGTTTCAGGATTCTCCTAATGCTTTTATCACCCAGCTTCTCTGATCAAGAAAGTAATGTATTGCTGATTGCAGAACTCTTGAACTCAGTCTGGCAGCTGCAGTATGAAACTTCTCTGATCCAGTCTCCTACTTACTTATTTACATATCATTCGGAATGATTTTCAGGGCTGTTTGAAAACCTCTTGACATTGCATTATCCGTGTTTCAAATCTTGTGGTGATTCGTTTTTTCCTCTCTTTTTGTTACAGATAACAAACGAGTAGCTTTGGAAAGGTCTCGTTCTCGACACAATGGAGCAATTGCAGCTGTATGATTCTTCTGATGCCAAAGAATAATGAATTGTTTTATTTACAATGAAATGGATATGCTTTGGGAAGAGTTTATCATCCAAATTGGCAAAGATCATAAAGGAATGCTGGTATTGATTAAATGAGATGGTGTAAAAATATGTAATTTTAAAGCTGTTGCTAAAAAAAATCCACATACTGTATCTTATTACCCCAACTACCAAGATCTGTAAACAGTGTTAAACAGTAGGGTATATATCTTATTTTCTTATGTTCTTTCCTTTTTTTGCACTCCTTTTTGTTTAAGCTGGCAACTCACATGAAAGGAGTTGGGGATTTCTAGGTTATGTTTTATATGGGTGAGAAAATACAGTTCTGTTGAAAGAGTACAGCTGTGGATTCCATTTGCAGTTCTGATTTGAACATGAAAGGGAAAAATAATAAAATTGGATGTTAATAAATTCAGAGATGAGCTGGTCTACATTATCAGAATCTTTTTTGTAACCATAAAAAAGCAACACATAGCCCCAGTCAGGTTGCTGAAAACCTTATCTCAGTGGAAGGCCTGGTGGATTCAGCTGTTTTAGCTGCCAGTAGGATATACCACATATCTACACTTTCGGTGATATGAGGATGTGTAGTTACTTATCACTGCTAAAAAGAAAAAAAAAAATTAAATAAAACAGAGCATAGGATTTTTCCAAAATGATATCAAGGGCAAAATATGTTTTTAACTGTATCTAAGGAGGGAATTTTCTAATTGTGCACTTATATATTCTTTATAAAGATATTTGGGGGAAAATATGATTGTCCTATTTTGATGATGCTAAAATACCTGTGTGTAGGTTTTTAGAGACAAGCTACATCATGAAGTTTTTCAGAACTGCCTCTGAGTTTTTCCTCTGTTTCTCAGGTAAAATATGTAGCGGGATCTCCACTGGTGGATTTTAGTGCTGAGAGTTGAGCAGCTAACCACAAATTCCCTACCTGGAGCACTGCCTAGCAGTGACCAGTGATTGCAGCAGTCTGATTTTTGGGAAGCTCCTCCCATGCCCCTTGGTGTGCAGGCCCTTGCACTGCAGTTCCTCAGGTGGGCAGCCAGCTGAGCAGCTGGCACCTCGTTGTGCCACTGTCCCCCCTGTCCCCAGGGCAGTGTCCGGCCTGGCTGGGCTCAGGCCAGGCTGCACCATCCCGGTCACTGAAGGTCCCCTGCTCACCTGGACGGGGTGGAGGATTCGGAGTGGAATTCCAGTGGAAATACTGCATAAGTTGCTGAGCTATGAGATTTTTTTAAAAATCAGGATGCTCTGTAGTAGCTGGCACTTGTTCTCAAATTATTAATACTTATCACTGATGGATGAAATTGTTATGAATCCTTTTATTGCCTGGTGTTATGGGGAACTTGGGGTTTTTTTTAGTGTTCTCTGGAGACTGTTTGGAAGGTGAGGTGTCACGTGGTTTCTGTGCACAACCTGCTTGCTCTGGAGGACGTTTGCTCCTGGGGCAGTGGATCTTTGCACTACTGCTTGAGCCAAGCATCTTTGTACAGTAGATTCTTTTTGCTTCTCTGGTGAGATACCCTTATAACTGTTGGACTAGTTTGGGATAAATTCTCACCATTTCAAACTACATATCCAGCTGTTGTAAGAAAAGATACAGCTCCTTTTCAATCTACTATTGAATTCTAATTTTTTTTGTTTTTTTCAAAACTTGTCTTCAAAGACTACAGGGGGTTTGCCCGTAGCTCTAAACATAGGAATACCACTGAAGCCTAGGGAAATGCTTGCTGAAAACTAAATACTCTTCCTAAACTCTTTGGGGGTTTCAGTAACAAACCGAAGAGTTGTATGGTACTTCAGGAAAAAGCAAAAAAAAAGCATGCAACAGGGTTCTGTCTCCTTGTTTATTAGTAAGAGCTGGAAAGAATTATATCCTGTTTTGTGCAAGGTCACCATCAGCCTTGCGTTGAAGCACTGCGTCTTTAAATGGAACTATTAAACTTACAGTTATGAAAACATGCTTAATGTACAAAGCCAGTTTAAAGGATTAGGTTCATAATGTCTCTATAAATCAATAGTGTCTTAGAATTCCGATTTTGAAATTAGCATTCTGCTGGGATTTACAAGTATTGGTATAATCTTTCTATGTGAAAACTCAAAAGCTCTCCACAGAATCTTTACACGATAGCAGTAATTATTAGTGCACAAGGTTTTTCATTTCCATGGGTTATATTTTTTTGAAAAGCTCTGTGAAAGCTGGCTATAGATTTTTAAGAACCAAATCTTAGGAAAAAAAGGCAAATCCAAAACGACAACATCATCTGATGCTTCTATTTTACTACTATTTTTTTCATATTTGAAACATTTATATAATTTAATGGACATATCTGTTAGAACAAAAGTGTCTTTCAAAGGAAAACTAGTTTAGAAGATAATTTATGTAAATATAGGGTGCTCGTATTTATGAAGTCTAAAATATTTTCTGAAATTGATGCTGGTCACTTTGTCTTTTGATAGTTTTTCAGTCTATATTAAATTGCAGATATTTTTAATGTTTTTATTATTGATCTAATTTTCAGAGGTGTCACATGTTTATCTAGAAGTGTAGAAGAGTAGCACCTTTTTCAGAAATGCACTTGCCTTATTTTCTAATTTTAAAAAATGAAATATATCAGTTAAATTATATTTGTATTCAAAGTAATCCCAGAAAGAAAATCACTGGAGGGTTCATACATAAATTTCTCGCTAATTATGTTTCGCTCTCTGTCCTCTGAGACATTACGTTAACAATATACCAGCACATCTGTTTGCATTCACATTTTACCAGTTACAAGTACTGAGAGAGTTTTTTTTTTTTTAAATGATGTTACACTGTTTACATTTCTTAGTTTATTTAAGAGGAAGATAATTTTACCTTTGCGATGAATCGAACTAAATATTCCAAATGTCATGGGAATGGAATGTTTCAATCATACACAAATATACATATCTGCTGCTGAGCTGCTGGCTGTACAGATCAGAAATGTAAAGGTCTCCTTTTGCTCTGGTTTTATGCAGTTTACTGGGAAGTCGAGTGCAGCACCGTCTGCCACGTGTGTGTGGCTGTGGTTGGGCAGGGGCCTGGCCCAGCACACGGTGATGCTTGTGCTGATCACGTTATGGACCAGAGCTAAAGCCACAACAGTGCCCCAGAGGGCCCTGGCAAGCAGCTCCAGGGAGTGTTCCCAGGAACGCTGCTGTCGTTTGTTCTGGTTTTAGCTGGCTGTGGTCAGTGTGAGAAACGTGATCTAAAATTACCTGTTCTTCTTGAGAATTCGGATACAAGAGCGTTCCCATAGTTCCCTTCTGTAATATGCAAATAATCAAGAATATCTGTATATTTTTGCATTTTTGTGTGTGGTATATGTACTACCTCAGACAAATGCTGTAAAAAACACAATATTTTCATGGTTTCTATCCAAGCCACAATTCATTAGTAACCTACTTTAAATTCATCCCACGACACACAAAACTCTGAGAATCGGGCTGAGTTTTAGGTTTGGCTCTGGAAATCCTCCTATTGCTTTTGTTGAGGAAACTTTGCAACGTTCAGCTTTTGCATCCCTCGGGCAAATCCTGCTTTGATGGGTGACTTTAGTCCTTCCTACCCTGAGAATGATCTAGCTAGTAAATATTTAAAGCTGGTAATAGTTCTGTGGGAGCAAACTTACCTATGTATGTAAATTGCTTCTTTTCCATTAAACCAAGGCTTGGCTGAGTTCTACTTCGCTGTTTGCCTTCCAAGTGCTGCAAGGTCGGGCAGGACACGTGCTGAGCCGTGTCCAGCCCGCCTCTGATGTGCCATACTGTATTTGCAAGTTACTCATTTTTAAATAAGTATTGTAAGAAACCTCTTCTTCCGCCGTATCTCCACACACGCCCACGCATGCACACGAAATGTAAATAAAACATTTAAAAA
>VXBT01003517.1:213548-224906 GCA_013400235.1 Oriolus oriolus | reverse complement strand
AAAAAAAAAAAGAAATCAAAGCAGATGCAGCCAAACGCCTCAGCTTCAGGTGTGTCCGGGTCACATCGTGCTGCTTGTGTGCTGCAGGGAGGGAGCTGTGTGAGCCTGGGCCTCCTGCAGTCCTGCAAGCACCCACTGATGTCACTGGGAGAGTGGCAGAGGAGAAGGATTTGTTCTTGGAGCGCTTTTAGCACCGTTTGAGGTGATACATATGCCACAGAATGTGAACAATAACCTATTACAGTTCAGTCAGTCTGCTATCATGCACCATTTGATTTCCCTTTTGGAGGTCATAGGACTCCTGATGCCAAAAAAAAAAAAAAAAAAAAAGGATAAAAAAAAAAAAAGGTGACAAAACTCATGCATTTCTATTTTTTAAACAGCTCTGTGTTTGTATGTAATGTTTGAAATAGGAATTTGATGAAATCACAGCCTGGCCATTGTTAATCCATGTATTCTGAAAACTGTAATAAAGATATACATAACAGGATTCTGGCAGATGCACCAATGTTTTACTTGATTATCATGATTATTTCCTGTTGAGTACCACCACCTCAAAGCCTGGGTTTGCTGTATAAAATTGTCATGCTGAAATTACATTCCATTTTAGCTTACTGTCATCTCATGGATTTCTGTCTTTTTTTTTTTTCTCTCTGAGGTATCAATTATATTTGGCTTGACTTTGGGGAAAAAGGTGCCTTTTCCAATGAAACAGGACTTTAAAAACCAAATAATCCAAAAAAGTATATCATTAAAAAAACCCAACATTAAATCATGGTGATACCATTTAATTTTTACAGGACTGACAATAAAAGGGAATCAATGAACAAATCCCATGGGTCCATATTTATTTTAAGAGGCTGGATTTCAGTATGGAATTTTAAAGACAGACACACAGTCAGACAGCTATTGTTGATGTTTTCCAAATTATTTAATTCATTCCCAAAATGGTCTTATGAGAACAGGAACTCGGCAGACTCTTCCCTTCAGAACTGTCTATTGCACGTTAAACAAGTTATTGATGTCACCAGAACAGACTGAACTGCACAACACTATAGAGAGAGAGCACTGAATTTTACTTCAATTTCTAGTTGGATATAACTCTAATGAACATCAGCAGCCATGGTGATACAACCCTCCTTAAGTAACTTTTTATATGTGGAAAAGATGTACCCAGGGATGGTCAAAGGCACCATTTTATTTTTAATTAACTGGATTACAGTTGGAATGCTCTGTTTGATATATGAGGAGGCAGTGGAGGTTTATTTTCTTATGGGATTAACATGAAAAAAAAATGAAAACTTGTAAATGCCAACTAGAAATGTAAATGCTATGATTGTCCTGATTAAGAAAAATGTAGTAACGTGTCCTACATACACCATATTCCTGTTCCTTCTTTTTAGGTAAATGTTTTTGGCTTTCTAGTGTGGGAGTCAGGATTCCCATCACCCTCCTGAAGCTTTTTGCCTTTGGGTGGTGGCAGGCAGAGCCTGTCCCGAAACAGGCAGCAGGTGCCTCGACTCCTCTCTGAATGGAAATTGTTTCTGTTCCTCCCATGCCTGCCTGAGAAATCCTGCGTGGGAAGGGTCGTGGCAGGGCGTGGTGCTCTGCCTCAGGGACAGACTTCTTGCTCACATTTGGGTACTTTCTGCAAATCTGAGCTGCACTCCTCCCCTCTGTTAGTTCCTCCAGTCAGCATCTCAGAACTGGCCTTCCCACACTTTTGCACAGAAGTCAGTAGTGCTGGGCTGTAGTAAAATTGTTAAAATAGTCAATTGATTTTCTCTGAGTTATTTGATGAGTGCTTAATGCCCTTAGTTAATCCCATTCATTTGATATGAAGCTAAGATTAAGATGGAAAACCCAAATAAGAGATTGGGGTTTTTTTGCCTGCAGCCTGTGAGCAAACACTAATTTAGTCCAGTAAATTCAGCAGGTGCTGAAAGGTGTTTATTTGTGTTAGTGAAGTAACGAGGCCAACCAAGAAACCCATCTGAGGCAGAGGATATTATCTCAGGCCCCATGCTAACAAAATCAGCACTTTTGGGCTGTGCCCCTGCCTGCTGGGGGGAGCTCACTCTGGGGCCAGGGTTGATGAGGACAAAGTGCCCGACTTTGTTCCGTTGAAATAATTGATCTTGGAGTCTTGGGGGGCAAATTAGCACAGATGACTGAGGAGCCCTGTGAGTGCTCATCTGCTTTAGAAGTGCCTGAGTCCTAAAGAAGAGACAAATAAGACTTGGTGTAACCTAATTCTAATTCTCCACTGCCCTCACGGCAGACCCCATGGCCAGGCCGCTGAGCAGGAGAAGTGAGTCCTGCCACGTTCGGGGGTGGGCGTGTGTTTAACAGCCCTTGGCTATGAGATTTTTTTATATGGGATTAACATGAATGATATTATTATTTATATGTTATTATAATAATAAATACTATTTTTGGTATATAATTACCAGACCAGCAGTTCAGTGGTGTTGGAGATCCATTTCAGGCCGCTGCTGTTTTACACTTCGGTGATGCAAGAACCCTCACGTGGCTCAGAAGACTGTTCCATTTGTGGAAAAAGCTGTTGGTGATCACACTTTCTCTAACATTAGTTATCTTCTGGAGTAGTAAAAAGGAAGTTACTAATTTGAAGAGATAAAACCAAGAGCTATCAAAAGGTATGTATGATATAAGGTACTAATAAGGTTGTACATTAAAGAAATAGCATTTTAACTGCACCACACCTTGATCCCACACCCATTCAGTGAAGTTCTTTTACTTGAGTGGTGTGGGACAGGTCAACTTAAAGAACAGCAGTATTTGCAGATTAAAACCCAACAGAATAAATAAAAACACCTCATGAGAATTCAATGACTGAATTCCCTGCCAAGAAGAAAAATGAGATCACAAAGGCAAAAAGTAGTGACAAACATGCAAAAAGTCACTTTGCACTCCGTGTAATGAGTACTGAAACCAAACAGAAAACCAGAGAGGCAGATTTGCCCACGTGCATTTGGCAGTGTGTGTAACAGATTCTGGAATTGGTCTGTTATAGTTCAGAGAAGCTGTGGGGGCTTGAAAGCTGTGGGAACATGGAATGGCCAAGTGAAAATGGTGCTTCCAGAAATACTTCAAAATTCTGTTAAGCCAAGAAGGATGTGATTTAATCATAGGCAATGTATGTGTAAATGTAATACATATTTTACCTGAAACTAATTGCAGTCTCTTCAAAAAGCTGTAGTTTTAATCTCTACCTGTGGAAGTGCTGCTGATATTTCGGGGAAACGAGGAGCTCACCCTGCTCTGAGCTGTCTGCCCAAAGAACAGCTTTGCTGCAGAGCTTTTTGAACATGGGAATAAGCTGATAATGATTGAGATTGTGACTTTTTAAATTTTTTTTGAGAGTTTTAGCCCATCACAGGATCTCGTTGCCAATTAGGAATAAAGCTTGAGGCGTAAAAGCAGCATTGCAACACAAGCCAGTAGTCATTGCATCATCAGGTCTAAATAAATGTTTTACTCCCTGCTTGTGAAAATGTAAAATTAAGAAGTGTCAGCTGGTGGGGTTAGACACTTTCTACAGTTCTGATAAAGCTGTTGGGATTTTTTTCCCCACAAAGTAGTCAGAGAGGACTTGAGATGTTTTTAGCTGTATCCTTTCAGTTTTCCTTTTTTTTTGGGAAAAATTGCTGATGTAAGACATCTCACCATCAAATGAAAAGCAGGAAAAAAATGGCATTGAATTATTATAGCTGAGAAACATTCAGGGGGAAAAAATCTCCAAGTGGGAAATGTGAAAGGTGTGGAAGGAGGTGACACTGACAGGTCTGTAATTTCTGGGGTCCTCCTTGTTGCCCTCCTTGAAAACCTGGACAACATTCACCACGTTCCAGTCAGGTGGGACCTCCCTGGATTCCCAAGAGTGCTCAGAAATTGAGTTTTGCAATGCCATCAGCAGATCTTTGAGGACTCTTGGCTGAATCCCATCAGGCCCCATGGATTTGTAGGGATCCAGCCGGAGCAGCAGATCCCGCACAATTTCAGGGCCAGCTGGAAGTTGATGGTTCTCAGCTCAGGGCACTGAGACCCCAGATGGAACACAGCAAACACACAGTTTGTTATGATCCCTGTGTGTGATTTAAAGCAAAAATCCTCGTTGATTCCCGTTAGATGCACGAGTTTGTCGCCAGGGCAGGGCTGCTGTGCTGCTGGGCCAGCGCCTGTCGCACTCACCACAGGCTGGACCGTGCTCGTGCTCGCTGTGTTCACTGCCTCTGGCCACCGTCCCTCAAAAGCAGCAGGAGGTTTTGAAGCCTGGTGCAGATGCTGAAATGTGATTGTGTTATGATGGAATGGAGGTTATTCAGCAATGCTGTGATTAATAAGGTAATGAGGGTAATTTTTAGCCTCCTATGACCTACTGGAACCAGCAGCTTAAATAAGGTGTTAGGAAACAAAACCCTGCCTCACGAGCTGGTGAACACAAAAGCACGTCAGTTTTTGTTACATAGTGGTAAGATACAATATGGAGCTCGTATAATTTATAGAGAGCCTTAATTAGTTCATATTTGGGTCTTTAGGTCTTGTTAATATGCTGAGCCAGACATCCAAAATGCTCCTCAGTTCATTATTAGAGCAGTTTAGGCTTATTACCATCATGTTTATGTGTACTGGAGTCAGTCATCTGCAGGTTATGCACGCTGAGCCTGGCTCTGCTGATTGCAGCCTGGTCCTTCCAAAGTCAGTGAAATAATGGCAGCTTTTCTGTGGGCTTCAGGATCAACAGCCATCTCTATGCTGAATTACAGCTACCCATATCTGTATCTTTGATGAGGTAAGTTCTCCATCAAAAGCTATGGTTTTTCATATATAAATTTCCCCCAAACCTTCTGCAAGTGCCCACATAAACATTTAACTTTATGTAAGCTTTGATTCTTGAAGCATTAGTAAATGGTTTTTTTTAAAGAATGGGTAATATCAATTGTATGTGTACATTAAAATCTTCATTGCTTTCTTTAGCACCCTTTGCATGCTGGTAGAGTGTTTGTTGGTTTATGACAATCATGTTTTCATCTCATTATTTCCTAGAAGTAGCTGATTCCCTGCCTTTAAATACTCATAATCTCAAACTTAAAAGTATGCTTAATTGTGGTGTCAGGTGGTTAAAAATTATTTTATCAATTGTTTTTCACAAACCTGGGCATGGGTTCCGTTTGGGAGAAAACATTTCCAAGTATCTCGTTCCTGAATTTAACCAGACGTGATTGAAGGGCCTCGTGAATCATCCACATTTTGTTTGCACAGCACAGGCACGTCACAACAGTGAGTAATCTGCAGTCATTCACCACAGCATAACTTAATAACCTCTTTATTACAGCATTCCTACTCAACTGGATATTTAAAGCACACCCTGGTAGAAAAGAGCTCTCTCCAGTTGAGGAGAGTGGGAGACAAGCATCTGACTTTGAATAGTGAAGGATCAACAAAGGGAGGAAGCGGGATGGTGATAATCAGCTGTCAGTCTGAGCTCTCAATCATGCTGGCAAAAATATCTCATGGAACTTCGTGATTTACACGCTTTGAAATGTTGCTGGAAAGCAGCATTTGGTGTAACACATAATGCCAGGAAGGACAGGAAGAAATAATGAGGAAGAGCAAAACACATCCAAACCAGCGTCACAAAGCGACTCCTGAAGGCTGGTGTTTCGCAGAGCAGTGAAACACAGGAACGCCTCAAAGAGAAAACAGGGGAATGGTGGCACAGAGAGGCAGAGTCTGCTGTGCTGAGGAGGGAAGGGAGCAGGCTCAGAGCACATGGTGAGTTTTATCATCCAACACAAGGTGTTGCTCAGCTCTCATCCTTCAGCCTGCAGGGGGAAGTGCCAGAATGTTTGTCCATGAGGTTAAGGCTGCTGCACAGCCTGCGAGAGGTGCCCTTGGGGAGGGCAAAGGATGGGGGTTAATTCACTCCCTCAGCCAGAACTGCCTTCCCAATGTCTACATTGCATTTTTCAAATAGTAACCATTCTTTTCCTGCCTGCTGAGATTTGGTGGCCGTCCTCAGCACTGCACTAACAAAATTCAGTCCCCTTCTCTGAAGTGCAGTGCTCTCTTCGGAAATCACTTAGGAGCTGCCATAAGCTTGGAAAACAAATTTCCCTGATGCAGTGCTTCACTGTGCAATATATAAAGCTGAAGTTAATTTAGAGGATGTTTCTTAACTGTAGGGTGGAATTAGATACCTAACTTTCAAAAATCTGGAATCAGAAGAAACCGCTTTGCCACTGCAATATTTCTGTATTTATTGCAAGACTTCCATACCTCCTGAAGAGAGGGGCCTTAGTGCTTTTCTCACTTGGAGTTTGTCCAGAATATGATAGTCATAAACTGGAGTAGACACAACTTACAAGAGGGAGCAAGACCATAGCTGTGCTAAATAATTCAGCAGGGACTATTTCAGGTGCTTCTGGGGGCTTTTTGCATCTGCCCTCGTATTTTCTTCCTAAATAATTTCATTTTGGTAATCTTACTTTTACAGCAGCAGCCATTTAAAGAAGCACTAAATCACAGGCGGTATAATCCCTTTTACACAAAGGAACAATTTAAAAAGGATAAACTTCATTTTTCTGGGTTTCAGTGAACTCTGTCAGGGAAGTGTTGTCTTCTGCCATTCATTCAGTTCCTGTGTTTGCCTTGAGCTCACCATGTGTTTTGCCCTGTGAAATCTGAATGTTCCTCATTGCTGCATTTGGCAAAGGACTGACACAGGAGATAAAAGGCCTCTTGATCTGTTCCCCTGTGTGGCCCAACAAGTGACTCAGACCTGCAGCTACTTATCTGTGAGCCACACAGGCTGCAGTCTGGGGGTCAGGCAGAGCTTCCTGGGCAGCCAAATTTAAAACACCAAATGCAAAGCAAAGAGAACCTGGAGGGCGACAACGATGCATCTGCTGAACACCAGCTCTGATGTCTTGGTCTGGTTGGAATGTTAGAAAATTTTGGCCTTTGAATAAAACCTATTTATGCACATATTAAGATAACTGGTGGAAGAGTTATGCCAGGTTTAGTTTTAGGCATGGCAAACTGCTAGGGTTATTCACTACCCAGGATTTTGCTGTTGCTCGCTGATTTCCCCCTTAGTGGCTTTCAGTTTGAGCCAGACTGATGAACACGATTGCAGTGAGAGAGGTGCACTGATCTCACAGGGTAGCTGGGGGCTCAAGGAGATGAGCAGGGGAAGCCTTTAATGTAAATTCTTCTGTATAGCAAAACCGTATTTTTACACGTAATTCCTTGTATAATCAAGGAAGCAAATTATACAAAACAGAGATCTTTGATCATGAAGGTATTTCCCATGCAAAGTATGCTACTTTTCCTACATTAATGTACTGTTTGCTCCTAATGAAGGCAGAGCCTGCAATTTTTGTTACAATCCAGTACCAGCACAGTCATAATTTGCTTTCATTTTGATTTTAATCAGATTTCTTTCATGGGAGATCAGTTGCAGGTGCCTGAGTCTAGAAAGGAGCAGATGTGGAAGATCAGGTACAATCTGATGGCTGATTTAAACCAGAAAGTTTCCGTTGAACCTTAGATGTTTTTCACCTTGAAGCCAATTTTCCTTTCACTGTGTCCTTGTCCAGTGTTCTTTCAGCTGGTTTGTGCCTCTCCACACCATCTCAGTTGCCATTGTGGGGGCTGCCCTTTGCAGAGCAGAAAATTGAAGTTCTCAGTGAACATCTGCATTTCCCAACTGTGAAAGAAAGTTTTCTGAAGACACAAAATTCAGCAAACTGAAACAGAGAGAGGAGGTCCTCCCAGTTTTCGTGGCAGCAGCCTCTTCACTCCTACAGGCAGCATCCCTGTGGACCACGATGTGCTGTTAAAAACATTCTTCACGTCTCTGCTCCTTGGAAAATGGCTCTTACCTGAGCTACCCACCTGAACAAGGTTCCCACTCTGCTGGACCTCTCATCTCTGTACCCTCCTGTGTTTCTGTCTCTACCAGCTGACGCTCTTTTGCAGTGCAGGTGTTTTTTTTCTTCCTCACTCTCCAGAATCACTTTGTGAGTGCGAGTTCGTTCCAGCGGAGAGAAACAGTTTTATGGGCATCTCTTGAGGAGGCAGCATTGACCAGGGGAAAGGCTGGCAGAAGTGCCATTAGTTTATTGATGCAGCGTGCTAGGAAATGGAATATTGAGTCCTGAAAGTGGAGGGCTTTTTCCTCAGTGCAGGGTAAACACGTGTGGGGGGTGAGGGGATGTGTGCTGCTCTGCCAGGGAGCAGTGGCAAGGACTGCATCCATCACTGGTGCAAGGCTGAAAGAAGCAGGGGTTTGTAGTTCTCAGAAGGCATTGCTTGTCCTGGCAAAATGTAAATTCATCAATCCATAACCACCCAGCAGTGTGTGCTGCGAATAATTATTTCGGCCCCAGTTCATTTTTGGTGCATTTTAACAGTGGTGGAACTAAAATCCAATCTGTTGACTGTGGGTTTTCTCTCCCCCAGAGGAGACAGGCCCCTGCCTGGCTGCATGTCCTTCCCAGAAAACCTCCTGAGCAGAAATGAATCTGATTCTGCAGGAGCCAGAGTTAAATGGGTCTGAACCCACCGTGTCTCTCTGCTGGGTTCACACCTAGAGCTGGGCCCAGCCTTTTTGCAGGACAACACCACAAATCTCCAGCACAGAGGCTGATTAAGAAGTTTTCCGTGCAGCTTGTGGCTGGTTGCAGTTTGGAATATGAGTTGCTATACTGAGATGCTGAAAGCTGTAAACAGTATTTGCATTTTGTTATGAATGTTTTGCATAACTTTAAGGATGTTTTCTTTATCCCCAAGTGAGTCTGTTTTGAGCCCATAATGTACTGTGAAGTTCCAGGAACAGAAAAATTGGTTGAGTACAAACAGGCCGGTATCACAGCAGACGTAACAGTGTTCAAGCAAAGAGTGTTTTGCATCAAAAATGTGTATATATTTGCATTTTTGATGCAAAAATCTACTTAATCGGCACTGCAAATGGAGCCCATAACTGAGGCGGTGCAGAATTCTATGAAATTGAAAAGTTCTGTGCAATTTCCGAAAAACAAAGTCTATTTTGCACAGCTCGAACTACAGCTAATATTTAAACCAATTTAATCATCAGTGAACTAACATGGCAGAAGAACTCCGAGCCTCCTTATCGTTGTGCTTTTTTTTCGAACATTTCTTAATTAAACGTTTATCCTATTTAATTGCAAGGGAAAGAAAAACGTGCGGAAAGATTGAGATCTGAATTTTAAACATCCTCGTTTTAGGTGTGTTGGTTTTAGCTCTCGCTTTTCAGGGCGCTGCACTGGGGGAATCTCAGCACGCAGGATTGCTCTGGAAAGCCACAGGGGCTGCAGTCGCTCCTCCCAGGCAGCTGTTCCGAGCAGCCAAGGTGCCTGTTCCAGAGCTTGCTTTGGAAATGCACGCCGTGATCTCTGCCCAGAGTTGATGAAGAGCTCCAGAATTTTATTCCCAAAATCCTGACTTTTGAAAAGACTCTTTTATCCGGAATGAGTTCTGTTTTCTAGTACTTGGGAGTCACCATAAATTGGTTTTCTGGTAGCTGGGTGCTACCTGGAGAAGGGAGCGACCTCCATCCCAAAGCAGCTTTTAATCCAGTGAATTGTTATCACCAACTGTTAATTCTTTCTTATGCAATAATAAGATACATGGCATGATTGATTTCTTATGCAATTCTCCTTGCTCGTGTTGACTGATTTTTGTTTTAGTGAACAAGTGCCTCCACGATCAAAATTCCACCACACATTCAGTCTTACCAGAAGACTGACTGGACCATGCAAACTAAACAGGGATTTTACACCCAGTGTCAAGCTCACCTCCCTGAGCCGAGGAGGTTAAATAGGTGTGTGGAAACTGGCCAGGACTCCTCGTGCAGATGGGTGATTACCAGTTTTCTCTGCTGGCTGACACAAAGAATTTCTTGCTTGGGCTCAGAAAAAGAAAAAAAAAGATAGGGAAAAAAAAATCCCCAATTTTTGGTACTGTGTTTAGAAAGAACCCTGAATTTCAACACAAAATCAGAGGAAACATGTAATTTTAAGTCAGTACTGTGGTTGTTTTTTTTTTCTTTTTTGCATTTACATTATTAAATGAAAAGGAGATCCTTCTTCCACAGAGTAAGAGAGAACTACCTTGTCCTTCTATGAGCAGAATTTCTTGTGTCAAAGGCTTAAGACATACTATAAATACTGTAACTGTGTTGATTCATTTTGAATTCTGTGCTGTGATTGCAGGGGCTGCACTTCTAAACAATGTCATTAACCTGAACTGGGAATCTCAGTCAAATGTCAAGATCTTGTCTGTGAGGTATTTCCACTCTTAAGTGCAGTGCACAATGTCACTGTCATCCCAATTAGTGCAGCTGATTGGTGTTAAATTTGTTTTATTTGACAGACTGCAATATTTTGCTTCAAGCCAGGCATTTTGTACAACACACAGGAACACCACATAATAACAACAGACTCTAAGGCTCGTGCCAGGCAGGGCCTCTAAGAACTGCCAAATAGAAGAAACCAACTTTCTAATTTTTGCAGTGTTTCAGCTCTGTTTGCTGCAACAATACCGACAGATGTTTTAGGACAATACAGAGATGTAAACCACGCCATTTACATTCATGAGTTCCTGGTGTGCTGGGCACTAATGTTACTTTACTTTTCCACATAAGGACTTTCATTTTTAACACATCACTCACTGCTCATTGTACGTTCTTTGCCTGGGAAATCGAGATGATGGCATTTAAAGTAAGGCTCTTAATGTCAGTCCCCCTCTTCTTCAGTGGCTTCTGAGCTGGTCTGGTAAGGCTTTGGAGTCCCGAGGTCTGTCCCTGGTGGAGCAGTTCTCCTCCCCTGGAGAGGGGTTTGTTATCAGCTCCTGTGCTGAATTCATCCGGTCAGCTGGAGAACAGTCACAGAGCCACAGAACACTCTGAGCTGGAAGGGACCCACGAGGATCATCAAGTCCAACTCCTGACCCTCCACAGTCTCCCCAGGAATCCCACCCAGGGAATCCCAGCCCGGGAATCCCACCCCAGGAATCCCAGCCCGGGAATCCCAACCCAGGAATCCCAGCCCAGGAATCCCAGCCCAGGGATCCCAGCCTGGGAATCCCACCCCGGGAATCCCACCCGCTTTGAGAACAAGCAGCAAACCACAGACCAGGAAACAGAAAGGTACTGTAATAAATTATTATGTAGGACCTGCTAGCCTTGGCCAAACAAGGCTAGGTATCATAGGCAGATTCTCCATGTTGGTTGACTTATACCCCTCTCAGGAAATGCTTACAAGAAAGATTGGAAGAATGCAAGACAAGCCTTTATCAGTGAAAAAAAAA